>NNCF01128967.1:1039225-1163541 GCA_002313205.1 Laupala kohalensis
GCCATACCCACTAAAAACCCTCCTGCATTACAACTCAAAGCTCAAATCCCAACATACCTCAAGATTTTACTTAAAAACGTTTTTAAAAAAGGAAGAAGAGGAATGAGGAAAATGAAAGATACCCTAGCCCTAATGGCATCGGGATCGAAAATAACAAGAGGTGACCAAGGGACATCAGGAAAGAGAAAGGAAGGAGCATGGCACAAGTAAGTGGAAGTAATGCCAGACTCAGCTCAGGGCCCTGTGTTCGCCAAACACGTACTTACTCGATGTAAGTCCCCTGGGGGGTGGACCAAAAGGAGGGAGTGGAGGAGAACTGCAGCTGCTGCAAATGAATCCTCTGATTGTTACTTCAGAAGAGGTTTACACAAAGGAACAAATGGTAATATTACATTTATATTTTCAAGATGTTTAATAATGAGGTTAGTGTGCATCAATTGTTCAATAAAGCCTTTGAAACTAACTGCTTCAAACTTCATCCAGAGGGATATCAACAAAAACACGAAACTGTCCCAACAATTGCATTATTGTTACAGTGCAAGAAACAAACTTGGACAATTCTTGATAGCAGAAGGATCATGAACAATTTTGTTCACATACTGCATATGTCAGCATACATGTTTACTATCAAGCTTCTTAAATGTTATTTTCAAATAGTAAAAAAATGTCAAAAATAATGCAAACTTACAAAATCTACTCATTAAGAATAATATATTACATTCATCATATTTTACCCCACATCATACAAAATGATGTTTAATGTAATTTATTATATTATAAAGACTTCTTAGAGTGAAATAACTGAACAATATAACTATTGATCAAGATTTGTTTCATTTTTTGTGCTACATGCTCTGTACTAGGAAGGTTGAAACCTACCTAGTAATGGTCACATTCTACTGGAACATCCAATAAAAACAAACAATTCAAGCGGTTCAACTATTCAAGAAAACTAAACACAGAAATATACATTTTTAATTCGTCAATTTACCAATGCGATGTGACTATTATTCCATGTGTTATTGTCAACCAATGTAGTGCGATTAGCCATTCCTGCTATCTGATACCCATAATCCCACCAGCTCATAATTCTTGCATTATCGTCCGTGTTTTGAGAAAGCCAATAGTAAGCCTCTCGAAAGTCATCCAATATCTGTCGAGATCTAAGCACACATAAAGTAACTAAATTACACAATCACAGAAAAATTCACTAATGCATGAATCATTGAAAAAAAAATCTATGGAACAAGACAAAATCTACATTTAAGACAAAACTGTAAAAAATACAAAAAGACACAATGACGGTTCACATTTGTCAGATGGCCCATAATACAACATGATTTTCAATTATAATTATTATTAATAAGTACATGACCTCCTTTGGAAGGGCAGGGAATTAGAGGAGGGAAAAAAGACTGGTGAAATGAGAGAGAGAGAGAGAGAGAGAGAGAGAGAAAAGACTCAAAAGGACAGGTCTTCAAATCTTGTTTTTTTGAAATTTTGAATTTTTGTCCCCAACCCGTTTTTCCTCGAGAACTTCTACGTGATGGGATGTCAGAGACCATGTTTCTTACTCCGTCTTATTTTCTGTTTCTCAACCTCCCAAGGGAGTAGCTCATTGTTTGCCTGGTTCTCCCCTCATGCACATACCAACAAGCTGTTGTCCTTCGCTTTCTCTTTTCTTACAAAGACATAAAATCTAACAAATATCATAGATGAAAATTGTTATTACTCATGAAATTAGTTTTTGTAACATATTATGGACTGTAGCAATAGTCAAAAGTATATATATGATATCTCTAAATAACAAATCAGTCTCAGATCGTGGAAACCTTAATGAAATAATTCCCATAATACTGATTTGAAATACTTTGGGAACTTACAATGGAGTCACTACAATAAAATAGTGAATGAACAATGTTACCACACACTTGACTTACTTAGTCTTCCCTTAGAATGAGATTCGGGAGCTCTTACTCCCACTATCAACTCGGCTGAGTGGTCCTCTGATATACCTCAAAAATGTGTATTCAGAAGATCAATAAAATCAGTTATTCCATATGTAACTTTAACTCCCAAGGTGTATTAATTACTTACCCATCAGTACTGTATGATGCAAGAACAATGCTTGGGCTGGAATATGCATTACCAGTCACCCATGTGCAATGAACAGCGAACAGTAATAACAACATGAGAATCATTACAATAATAACTGTGCGAATATTTGTTCCCAAAGTACTTTGTTCTGCAGGTTCATGTTCCATTCTTCGATGTTTCCCAGCCTGAAGGAAAAACATTTTAATGGCATGAATAGGTCCTCAGAGGTACAAAAATTATGACTTGCATAACATGAAGACAATTCAACATACAAGCATGTATTCACAGGAACTTTAAAATTCCATATATTTCACACATATCTTAGAGGGTATTAATTATGTTATGTTGAATGAAAATAGGACACGGGACCGAGATTCGAACTGGGGACCTTAAGCTTAACGCACTCATGCGCATACACAGTAATTACACGTATACAATATATACAGTAATTAAACCAGCAGCACTACATGCCAGTGAAACACTTACACTCCACACAAAATGTGACATAGAAAAGATACTAAAGGAAGAGCGGAAAATTATGAGAAAGATTTTAGGTTCAAAATTAACAGAAGAAGGATACCGATTACAATCAATAAAAACCACAGAAAATATCTCAAACCTGGCAGCAGATATAAGAAAACTAAGATTAAAATTCTACGGACATATTACTAGACTTCCTCCATCAAGACTCACCAATAGGATTCTTACTTACATACAAAAGGTCAAATCAACAACACCATGGATTACACAAGTTACCAAAGAAACCAGGAACCAAGTGGACAGAGGAGAGAAAAAGAATTCATGGAGAAAAGATGAAAGAAGTATGGAAGGAACGAAGTCAGAATGCTTTGCATGATCATCCTTGGTCCATTCGCAATAAATAAATAAATAAATAAATAAATAGATAATAAATTAATTAAATAATTATATATATATATAATTATTAACCATTTATATATATTTACATCTTACTTGCATCCAACACGTATTCAATCTATTATACATTAGCAAATACTGCAGTAACTATAATGCACAATGGGAGATTCAAAAGGTATGTATTTTCAAGAAATATGAATAAACCTTTGAAGCATAATAAGAACTATATAATTTATTAACTTATTTCATTACTTTACTTTGTTGTGTCTCCATCCACAGACATTCCATGACTGCATCAATTGTTTAATTCTTCCATCGACTACCTCTAATATATAGATGTTTTTAATGCTACCTTAATCTCCCTTATTGCATCCACATATCCCTTAAATTTATTTATTTTATTTAAGTACTACAAAAATTAAATTTTATCCAACAGTCAAATCAAAAGGAGTAAGTTCAAACAATGGAAGAAAAGGGATTAGTCCCATAAGGGAATATGTTCCTAGCAAAAGCCATAAGAATTTAGAATGGCAAGTTAATTCTACAATAAAATTGTCTTTAATGTACATGGTAAAAGAAAAACACTGCAGCCACACCTACTATTCTTTTCAGCAAACAGTCATCCAATCATACACATATTTTATAATAATCATCAGAAATTACCCTTCTATACCTTGTCGTATAGATTGGTTCCACCAGATTTTCCCAAGTCATCTTCTATCTCATCACCAACCGAAAATAAAGTGGAATGTTTCTCCGAAATAACAAGATCTTGCAAAACCAAATCCAAGAGATGAGAGAAAGCAATCCCACTCAATATACACACGACAGGAGTGAGAGTTAACATTAATCGCACCATGACACCCGCAAAGTACACCGCACTCAACGCATAAAGAACAACTAGAAAAATTACAAAAGCAAAAAGTAATTATGGCAATAGTGAGACAAGTCATAAAATTCAATGCACATAGAGCAAAAATAAAAAAGAACAATCTTGAAATCTTGTAACAAAGCAAATCTCTTGATTTGAATCAAAACTATTGTAATCCAGGGGGTTTCAGTTTTCTAGAATCACACGACCATCAGCAGTTGTCTACCTTCTTCCCCCCAACCACCTGCACACAACGTTTTTTTTTTGTGGGGCTTTAGGGCTCATTAACAGCAAGGTCATTAGAGCCCTTTGCACACAATTAGTCAAGTAGCAGCACCCTAAGTGAATGCATTGCTTTATGGGGTTTTATTGTTGTTTGGATAACTATCGTAATCCGCACGAATAGTAACGTTACTGTTTTCTTTGATCCTTTTCTTAAATTTTCTTTGTTACATGTTTAGATTTTCTTCACAATTTTATTTGTAGTGCTGTTTAATATTTGTATTTGAAAGATGTCAGAATGAGAATAGAAAATAAGTCAGAAGGAAAGTACGAGGGTGAGACAATATGCAAGTCGCAAACGTCCGTTGTAATTTACGAGCGCATGTTTTCGCCAGCAGACTGCAACACGTGTGCTTGTTGTATAGGCAGCGTGACATCTCGTAGGCACATAATCAGTCAGAGGCAGATAGTGCAGTTGTGTTTTCTGGTGGGTAAAACGACTGTCCACAAAAGAAGTGTATCGCGAAATGCATCCTGTTTCTCACGGAAAGCTGAGTTCAAGGCAAAGCATCAGAGATGGGGAGCGTCCTGGTCGTTTTGCGGAGGCGTCGACTGCAGTCCCAGTGCAGCGTGTGGAACAAATCATTCGTAACAAATCCTTTGGGTGTCCGTCATTTTGAAACTGACGATGCCATAATTCAAGAGAATACTCGTTGACTGCGACAGCAACCATAGAACTTATTTGCCGCCGGCTTTCAAGGAGAGACGGGATAATTGTCTGAATATACACGGTGATTATGTCGAAAAGTGAAATAAATGTCAGAAGTTACTTTAATTTGTATTGCCTCTATCCAGTTTCGCGACTTATAAATTAACTTACCTATGTATTTTGCAAACAGAAGATGAAAATGCATCTTGTTATACGCTGTTAGCAACTGTTCTTTCACAATAAATTATTTACTTTATTTTTCAATAGTACATGGAAAAGATACTTCAGGTGTACTAAGTTGATCTTGCCAGCCCACATACATTATTTTTATGATTATTGTGAAGACTGTAACACCAAAGAATTTGTCAAATTTTGACATTGATTTTACATGAAAATATTCCATTCATAAACCTTATTTTTACATTTGTTTTCCTTTCCATTAGTTATTTAACACTTGTATTTTCCTTTTTCCTTTAATGTTTCAAGTTTTTCTGTAAAATAATTGGAGATGAGTGATTCAATACCAAAATTTTTCATATTTTGTGAAATTACAATTTTTAATTTTATTTCCATTAATAAACAAATATCTTTCATCCAAGAAGGTTCATAATTACTTGTGGAACTGACAAAAATATTTAGAGACACTGGTTAGAAAACAAGTTCAAAAAAATGTAAAACGGATTCAAGTAGCAAGAGAATCCGAATGACAAATATTTCATGAGAGTCCTGCAGTGATAAGGATGCAAAAGGTCAGGAGTGGATCCTCGGTATCTTTTTGGGACAGAAAGCATAGAATTTTTTTTTAATTTTTGAATTTAAAAAATAATTTAAAATTTCACTCAATTTCAGTAAAAAATATTTAAATTCACTAACTCACTAGAAAACATTACAGTTTAAAGTTAAAATGTATTCTTTCTTTTCTTTTTTTCTCCCAGGCAACAAAGCATCAAGCTCTGAATAGGAATATTTTACTTCATAATTATGAGCCATTAAATAGCATAAAATTGTAGTTTGAAGAACTCACAACTATTAAAAGTACTCTTATATAATCGTGTATTATTGGAATTAAAAATGTACACAAAAATTAAATAAGAAATATTAGATTTCAAATGATTTCCACAGGAACAACACTGACAAATCTATAATGCACATTAATTTTTAGGTATTAAAATTATCAGATATACACCAAGGAAATTACTTTCCCACAAGCAAACAAAATTAATACTGAGGTAGGAAAATTTAACTCACCAAAAACTCTTTCATCTGTAATACGTAGTATGCAGTACCACAAACCAGCTGGAAATATTGATATAAGAACATGAAGATCAAAAAAAAATGAAAACCATGTAGTGGGTTGATGCTCAGATACAGATGCAATGATGGGAATGTGAATTTTGGCATATCCTGTGTCCCATAGTGAATAAAATCTGGAAAACAAATTAAATTAAGTTAAATTACGAAATTGAAAGAGTGTCGTAAGTATGTGTTTGAATATGCGTGTGAAGTGAGAAGCACACATCTCACAAACAAGGCTAGCGAGCTCAGCAAATAAATCACATACAGGAGCAGAGACTTCATAGCTACCAGAACACCAAATCTCTACTAAATGACTGTGTTACCCAGTTCCAGTGAGAGACACTCCTGTTCTCTGACACCAGTGGTGTAACAAGCACCCTGGACACTCTGACATTGCCCGGGGGCCCCCAGTCTCCTGGGGTCTGGAAGTAATACAGGGCCTTCATGGTTCTTAACCATTCATGGAGAAAATGAATATTATTCAAATAAAGAATTTTGATTACTAAAAAATTAAAAAAACATTATTTTATCTAATCTAGCCAATTAATCAACGACATTTTTTCCTAAGCTCAACTTTTACTAATTGATCATTTTACGCTATCTGCCAGTTTTCCAGATGTGAATGCAGCCCAACAAGAGTTCTGCATCGTAAGTGGGAAACATTTCTAGTTTTCTAAAGTATAAGACAATTTTATCAATGACTTCTAGCATTGATAATAGAAGAAACAATTAATTTTACATTTAGAAGAATAAAACAGGTTTGAAGATTTGCAATTTAAAGTGCACAATGATACCCCTTTTCTCTTTGGGTGAACTTTGTATAATTCTTTGTATAATTTGTCAATTGAGGTCAAATGAACTTTACACTTATTGAAAACAAGCACTTGATTAGTATTAGTGTTTCGTCTATCTCCATCAATGTCAGCTTCATCTTGGCACACAAATCTACTCAGGAAAGAGCATCATCAATGGAGGACCCAAAGAGGTTTAAAAGATAACGAGAGGGTGAACACAATATTATCTTAACTGTAATGGATATATGACGTTTGTGAGGAAGATTGTTCCTATGACATTACCAGCCCGCAGTCTTCTTGCATATAAAACACCTGTCAGTAACAGAATGCGTCCGAACTTGATGTATACAAACAGAGAAAATTGCAGGTTAAGAAAATCCGTTGTTCTCTTAATTACAGAGACTCGCCTTGCTCGCTGGGGGTTACACCCCCAGACCCCCCAATAACGGGCTGCGCCCGTGCTAAGGCATCCAGAGGGAAAAAAACTTATTGCTAAATTTAAACCGCGAAGTCCATCGAACGCGTAGTGCATCCGATGATACTTCATCTAAAAGCAGAAATTAGGTTTTGGCGGCACCGTATAATAGCAATAAAAAAATTTACTGCAAAATGACTGATTTTATGTGTGTATTTAGTCCATGAATGATGTTCAAATAAAAATATGAATTCCGCAGATCTTTTTGTCGTAAACATTCTAAATAATACTCCTTTAAATTTTTGATAGATGCATACCTACGTTATCAAAGTATATATTATTAAAATAAATTATACCTACAACTTGTGTATTGCTCCTGAACTAGAAGTCACTGATTTAATTATTACCATTTTATAAAATAAGCTTTTTACATTCTTGTATTAACTGTACGAACCTTTATTTGTCGAGTCTGGAAACCAATGTCCTTTCAAAAAACATGAATGAAAAATTTCGAGTCACGTGTTACATTTATTCCCTGTTAATTGGTAATTAAATTCTAAAAAATTAAACATATACGAAATGAAAGAAGTAATCGATACAAATTGTCGATAAGCACACAACAAATTTTATTGATTATTGATCTATTATTCCTTGAGTGGTAATGCTTATTGTATTGTATTCAAGGAGTAAACAAATATGCCACCTCCATACAGAAGTTACAAGGAGTAAAACAACTGACTTACGATAATACAGATGAGAGAGAAAATTTCTTTTACGAACTAAATTTCTGTATCTTAAAAAGTTCTATAAATTACACAATTAAAGTAAAATATACTCACAGTATTTCGCAGAATGTTATTGCAATGAAAATGAAATGCAAATACGGTCCATTGTTGGACGTATGGTAAGAAATTCAGATATAGTGAAATTTATTAGAAATATTTATAATTACGTTTAAAGCAGATCATAAAACATTGTTCTGAATTATAAAAATAACCTAACATACTTTTTCATGATAAAAATTATTGTTTCTTGACGAAAACGTTATTCTTTAAGAACGTAAACAATCTTTTTCAATGAATCAGGGAATCAATACATCTTAGTTTTTGCAGTTTTAAAGATTATAAAACGAATTTTAATCTCAATACTAGAAAAAAATCAAAGTGATTAATATCAAACATATCAAGGAAAATGATACATTTATTATAAGTATCTCACGTATTAAAAAACAGAGATTGGCAATGTAAATGATAAGCATAATTGCAATGTATATAAAATTCAAATACGTACCTGAGCTAATTACTCACAAAAACGCATGGCAATTTCATTCCGTATCTACAAACTAATGCTCGTTTGCTTCGCGTAATGTTAATCACTGAAAAATGTACTTAAAACACTCGAATTCTTGGAATTTTATCACTCATTGCTATTCTATAGCTATGAGACATACCGATTAGTAGAAAATAAACAATTGCCCACCTGCGTGCAAAACATACAAAGAGTAAAACAACTATTTACTTACAATGATACCTATTAAAGATATATTACTTGTAAAATTACTGTTTGGAGAGAAGAGTTGAAACGTGAACTTCAATTTTGTATCGTAAAGAGCCTTAAAAATTACGCAAATAAAAAATTTTACATTCAGTATTTCACTGAGTATTTTGGCATTGAACTTATAATGCAAATACACTCCATTGTTTAACATATTGAAATCTATTACGAAATATTGAAAATTTTTAGAATAATTAATATATACGTTTCAAGTAAAACATAAAACACTGTCGAGAACTACAAAATTATCTAAGATTCTTTTACAAGGCTAAACTTTATTTTTTCTTGCCTAATACTAAATTCTTTACGAATGTAAACAAACTTTTCCAATGAATCAATGCAAAATGCCACGGCCTGCTGCATAAATCAATTGGCTTCACATGAACTTATAGATAAAATTTAAAAAATTACATAATTTACTATCAATTAAGTAAAATGAAAAAAAAATCATTCAATATATTTATTATTCTTTACACAACTTTTGATAGTATTGTGATTTTAAAAATCTAAATATTGACAGTTATCCTTAGAAGTAAAGGTGAAAACTGATGAACGAACCGTAATAAACAAAAATATTTCATTAAGTCAATATCATACTTCCTGTATTACGAATAAATATTATATCCTGATTTAAAAAATTCCTTTACTTTGTATAAAACACAAAAGTAATTTTAAAATTGAAAGTAACGTATCAGGTGTAATACAGCTTTAATACGCTAAGGAAATTAGTGTAAATTTTGCAAATTGATATAATATCGCCTAAAAAAGTCATTAAACTTTCAAGAAACGTATGTTCGATTATTTGAATTATACTTGTGAAATAGAAAATTAACCTACCATACTCTTACATGGTAAAAATTATTGTTTCTTGCCTCAAAATTAAAACTTTACGAACGTAAACTAGCTTTTGAAATGATTGCGATATAGTAAAAATAATTAGAAAAATTAAAAAATACGTTTTATATAGAACATAAAACACTGTTGTGAAATATAAAATTAATCTTTCTTTCACATGGTAAAAATTTTGTTTGTAATCTAAAAATCCATTATTGACGAACGTAAACAAACTTTTAAATTGAATCAAGGAATCTATACAAATTACCACCGCTCGTTGCGTACATAAATTGCCTTAACAAGAACATATTAATGAAATAAAAACACTCTTTAATTTACTACGATTTTAGTCTTTGCACTTTTTAAGATCAAACGATTTTTTTATCTCAACACTAGAAAATATTTTAAAGCGATTTATATCAAACATGCCTAGGAGAATGGTACATTTCGAAGAATCTCACGTATTTAAAAACACACTTGACAACGTATACAATAAGCATATTTGCTATATAAATAATAATACAAATACGTACCTGAGCTAATCATTCACAAAAACGCAGACGACACATTAATAAAAAAAATGTTATTTCGACGAATTAAACTTGACAACGATTACGTTTGGGAACTAGTCATTGATGCCGTTTCAAATTAGTTTTCAAAGATACGGTTTTTGTCACTCAATTTTTGCACAAAGACACAAAACAATTAAACGCATATAGTTCTCAATACTTTTAACACGTCTATAAAACAATAAATAACTTGTACTAATCTTTGATTAACATCCCAATACGATTCTTCTGCAATTCGCCGCCATTAGACGTACAATACTTTTGTAAACAAAACATTCAAGGCGACTTTGACAAGTTTGCTTGGCACATCAACAAGCTAACGTTTGTGTGATTTACATATTATTAAATCACCGACAAATTTATTTAAAAATTGATATTGTCAAATTTTAGGAATTTTAACATTCATTGTCATTCTCCAGCTACAAGATGAACCAAGTCTCATGCTTGTACGACTAGTGATTACTAGATGAGTGAGTGAATGAGTTACACGAAGGGGCTTATACAAGATGAGATACTAGACTGTAAACAATTCACAGTCATGAATTTGAAGAATTAAGTCAATGGATCGGTCTCTTGAGGATATTCTCCTTACTGGGAAGTGTTCAACTTCACAAGCAGAACCCATCTGTGCCCCCTGACAGTGATAAGGAACCCTCTGAGTCGTCAAAACAACAATTGGAAAATACAAAGGCTGTAATTATTTGAATATCTAATTAAGAACTTTTCAGAAATGCCCTGTGCTGAATTTTAAAAATTGGGCCATAAAAACACATACACAGTAAGATTTCAGCTTCATAATAACACAGTCACTAGCAAATGTGCTTGGTCATAACATCTACAGCCTATATAAACAACAAAAACTTTGTACACCACCACACCAATAATAAATACTGGATATTATAACAGATTTTTGAAATTCAATACTTATTTTCAGGACTGTCCGAAAATAATGGGGACAGGCGTTCACTCTAGAAAATCTCATCATATATTAGTTGAGGTTTTTTAATAATGCTCTGCTTAAAGTACAACACACAACAAAAAATTTTATTCATTAACATCAAAAAATTACTAACAAGTTAATTCTAATTTATGATACAATTCTTGATTAATATTAGCAATAGGAAGTTTAACTCTCACCGTCCACTCCATGGCGCAATTATTCCAGCATACGTAAGAGATACTACAATCACAAATACAACACTGGATGCAATCAAGGCAGATGTGGCAAAATAATACTTCAACTCGGCTCCTGTCATGCTCCCTCTGAGGTGTTTTAAAACTAACATTGACAGTAGTAAAATAAATACACCTAAAAAAGACAAAATAAAATTAATAATTACAGTTATTTATGTATGAAAAGTAAAAATCATACATACAAACAACTGAATGCTATATAATATTAAGTGAGCAATAATAATATTACACTTTCATTAATTTACTGGGGAACAACTCTAATGATTTTGTTGAACTTTACACAATGAGAGGTATTTTGAGATGAAAAAGTGATCTGACATGGTTTTATTTCTGAGCAAGATTGTTTTAACATTCTGTTAATATTGGAATACATGTATACCATGGATTTCAAGGAACAGATAACTTTATTGTTTAAAATGCATGAATGAAACTGTTAAGGCCTTGGGAAGCAAAATGAAAGAAATGTTTCATATCTTCTATTTACTATCTCCACTACTACTTCAACACGAGGAGACAAATAGATAAAACCTTTAATTATCTCTTTGAGCTTCATATTAGAGAAATAAATATTCCCAGAGGAGTTGGTCTTGCAGATTTTTTTTTTTACCCAAATATAGTCCCTCCCCTAATTTTAGGAGGTAAAACTTACAAAAAAATTGAAGCTGAATACAGTCTTTCTTAAGGGAAATGCTCATTAAAAATTCCATGAGAAATGATTGGCTCTGACAAGTATAATCATAAGGATATGAAAATGAAAAGCTGACTGTTGCAGTTCAACTTCTCCTCTTGACATCGCCAGATCCACAACGACTTTGGCTTTGGATCATATTCTCGTGCTGCTGCCGTGCGCCTCCACATCTTTTAGAATGCATATAATGTACACTATTCCACTATCCAATTGATCTTACTTTGTAAGCATTGTCTACATCATCTTCATGAACAATATGTTATTGAGAACTTGCACATTCCGTGCAAGTATCTTTAAGAAATAACACTTGTGAGAAACCTTAGGTGTCATATTAACACATTCCTCCCTGTGAAGCCCAATTATTATAATAAATCAAGAACACTACATTACACATGAAAACATCAACAACAAATTTTACTTGATACTGTGTGTTTCCTTTATCTTCAGCTGAACTGGAACAAGTCTACTTTATATGAAGATGAGAGCAGCACCCCTCAAACATGTAACGTAAGGTAAAATTAATGATAGGAATATTAATTTGGAGTATAAGTTGTATCAGACCTGCAATGTCAAATCTATTGACTGACACTTTGGTTTTCCAAAAGTTTTTGATCAGCATTTTTTCTTTCTGCTTTCAATAATTTCATCAATACCAACACTCCCAATTATTAAACTTTCCAAATTATCAAATTAAAACCTTAGACATAAAGTTCAAATATTAATGACTTATACAACACAACTAAAAGTAGATTTGTGAAACTTGGAGATCTGAGTTTCTTAGTGGTTACTTAGCTTGAAGCAGTTTAAAAATTAAGTTTAGAGGCTATAAAATGAATGCGGATAGAACTTCCAGATAGTTTCAGAACTGATCTCCTATGAAGCAATTTCTTAACACTTTAAAACAATTCTAGATTTCCATGGAACTTTAATTTATTCAGAAATCTACTAACCTAGTTATTTTATGTAAAATTTCCAACATGGGTCGAGCGTTATTTTTTGTATGCTCCACCATAACTTGGTAATGCCTGGAGCAATTTCAACCAAACCAGGTACACAGATACCTGACAATGCAGCAATAAGTACTGTAGGGGTAAGACACCCCTATGGGGAAGGAATGAAATGTAAAAATAATGATGAAAACCTATGGTAGAATTGAAACCATAGTTCTCGGGGCCACCGAGATGAATAATGACAGCCTCAATGCTACACAAGTCCACCATCAGTGCCCCTCGGAGATAATACACCACTACCACCCCCGGGGGTTGAAAAGGGGTGACAGACAAATTAAATACTAAGAAATTATTTTGGTGTTGAATACACTATTTTTGGGCCTGCTGAAATAAAGAGTGGAACACCCAATACCACTTGAGTTCATGATCAGCTCTTATAAATTAAATTATCAAAATTCACAGATATCAGTGACAAATCCAGTTTCCGGCGACGCTGAGGTGAATAGTAATATCCTGATATCGTTTATGTTTTAGTCGACCCCCGTGGGAAAAAAAGATATCCCTTGCATCCCAATAAGGTCGAAGAGGCGGAAAAAGTATGGCAGTTTCCAAGGATTCTGAAATGAAAAATTATACTACCAATGCTATTATGCCCAAGTTCAGACCACGTATGGGGCGTGGCACCCCTCGAGGTGGGGTTGGGAAGAGATTAATAGTTACACACCCGATGCCGTCAAGTCCAAGTTCAGGCTACATGGGGGAACTCTTCTAGAATTGAAGCAGGACGAGGTGAAACGTTAAAGTGATGCCCAATATAACAATCTACTTCATAACTTTCACGGTCGCTGAAATTAATAGTTACATTTCCCGCTATTGTCAGAGTTCAGTCACCGTGGGAAGGGAGGGAGTAAACACCCCCCGAGAACCCTTTAGGGTGGAGTGGGAAGGATGTGACACGTAAAAATAACTAAACAAAACAATATTAGTGTCAAATCCACAGTTTTCGGAGTCCGGTCCATCGCAATTTTCACTCGGCCATAGACGATGCAGGTTTAATGTCTGTTAACGCAGCAATAAAGAACAAAAGCAATTTTTTAGCATCTTATATCCTCAGTCTACTCTTAACATAACATTAGGAAACTTTCCTCCAAGAATTCTCATACAAACCTAGACAGTTAATTGTTTGTGTTAAGGTACATCGAACCGTTACAAAAAAGCTTATTTTCAATATATTTACCAGTTGCAGCCATGTGTTCACTCGTACGAATTGGCTGGAATCCTACAAAAGGAATCTGCATACTTAGCAGAAGCCCAAGGGAATAAAAAGTACAGTAACTGACAACAAGTCGTTGAGAAAATCGACCCATTAAAAGAAGTACAAGAACATGAAGGGGTATCAAGTTGATGATAAATACATATCCACCCCAAGCCGATACCTGCAACAAAAAAAAAGCAAGTTTCAGTTGAACTATGACAAAGAAATCTATTTAAATGTAAACATATGAGGATGTCATACCATATAAAAATAGGACAATGCTGTCATACATGACCAGAATACAGAACCAGTTTTAACAGACTTGACCTAGAGCAGAAACGAAACATAATTAATTTTAAGTTTACTAAAAATCAGCATTACTCACAACTTTAGCCACAAATCCACAAGGGTGGGAAAAAAGGATTTTTTTAATAAACATAAAACTTTTCTTCGTTGAAACAACTAAGCGTGCTATGTATGTTTGTATGTAATGACAGTGATTCTATGTATACATAATGATGTACATGAAAGGAACTTTACTTTATGCATTAGGAAGCTTAGATGAAATTAAAATAAGTGCATCAAAATGTTGATCATTAATCATGCTTGACAGTAGCATACACTCTCATGTAATCAGAAATTATTACACAAATCACAAAGGGTGATTCAGAAAATGTTTTAATACAGTGAAAATTAATTTCTTATTTCATTGAAAAATAGTCAGACTAAGTGTTCTTTTGCTTACAAACATCTCATTGCGAGTGATCTTATTGTAGAAGAATGGAAAATAATGACATAAAGAAAAACCAATACATTCTTACATTTCCATTTTTAAAACGTCTCAAATTGAAGTGGTTATTGTTTAAGTAAAAAATTCTAAAGCAGCAGCAAAAATTGAAAAAATAAAATGGGGTCATATTAATCGCTCTCATACATACAGCAGCTAAAATAATATAGAGTTACATTTGCCCTCCCTACGGTCAACTTGAGATCAGAGGCGGGCTCTCACAGATTATGTTAGGAACAGATGGTTAATTCGTTAATTCGTTCAACTGGTTGCTCGCGTAGTGACGGTTGGCGCGTAGCACATGGTCTTCACGTGGCGCTGCGACTAACTGAAGCTACTCGAGCTCTGCTTGGTGTTGACATGCGTGTACCCAAATACCCACAACACGAACTACTCATCTTCCCACGTCTCAAAAAGTGAACTTGAACAAGTTTTTGTGTAACGAATTAGGTATCTATGGATACAGGAAGACATTCTGGGTACGTCAACGAGTGTTTGAAGAAATTCGGCCCATGGGGATCGAAACACGAGCACATTTGGTGGAGGAATATAATGGCGGCTGCTATAACGTAATCTTAAGTGCCTGGTTACACAGACTACGAGGTGAGGGATGTTAAACGAATATGGGCCAAACGCGAGTAGTCTTCAGAAGATGTGTTAAAAATCAGGAACAAATGTCAAAAATAACGGAAGTTAGTCAATGTTAAAGATGATGCCAACACATTCGGACGATGTAACATGGAATTGTGCCTGCGAATTATAGGATTGTCTGACTGAGAATTGGTCTGAAATTTATATTTTGGAGTGGTGTAGTAGTAGCAGGTGCAATTATAACCTGAAGAGAAAAACATGCAGTCGGTTTGAAATTGGAATAAAAACAATGTATTAGAAATATAGAGGTACAGCCATAAAAACTGTTTACATCTGAGTCACAGAATCTATAACTCGTAATGTGGCATGCATTATAGAGGTAATGAGAAACCTACTGTATACAGTGTATAGTGTGTACCTCACGTTAATACAACGTACCATAGATGTGCTAACTGCGTTGCCACAGCAACAACGTACGTGTATTTCAGCATTTTTGCCCCTGGCACCGGAACGGTGAACGGCACGTACACCAAACTAGGTATGGGTGTATAAGGGCTTAAACCCATTATTTTGGTGAACGTGTGATCAAAAGGGCATAATTTATTGACACGGCGCGTATCAGAGACACGTCCCTTTTCATAAAACATCGTGGATTTCGGGAATGGTTAAACGGAACAAGACGTGACAGGAGAGGGAGTGAAAAGATCTTTCATTTAATAAATTGCGATACGGACTTAACAGCGTTGGGGCAGACAAAATCGTAAAAACTAACACGTGAAAGGTGAGTGATCCCATGGGCTCTAATGACCTTTGATGTTGACGAGCCCTAAAGCCCCACAAAAAAAAAAAAAAAAAAAAAGTGATCCCAGCTTGTCGAAAGTGTAGAACCAATATCTTGTTCCATTTTGCTGTGAAAAGCCTTTGCTAAGTTATCATACCGGTATAGGGTAAGTAAGTACATACTAAGAAGCCGTGTTCTGTAGATGAATCGGAAAATACCAATCACGCGAGCAGAAAGTAACCATAAACAATTTACTCAATTAAACGGTTGTGACCAGACAATTTGACAGCATACAGGCGATAACATCTTGAGGTGCGAAGCCATGTTGAAGCTACACTAAATTTAAGCTGTACATTGAGGCGGAAAAAGAAATCAGTGTAAATAAGTTGGTACGAAGAGAGTCCGACTTAGTGGGCAACTATATAGGAGTTACTAAGAGGCGAACTTGAATAACAATGGAGGGTTTACGTGGGTCAGAGAAAGGGCAGGACGAAGGAAGCGGGATAACAACACGACGTAATAGCAGTAGACCATCTAGTGACTAGGGATGTTGAAAAATATCGATATATCATATGAACGGTATTTTTCTTTCGATATATCTATATTTTTAACGATATTAAAATGCCAATAGCGACCTACAATATTGTTTTGAAATTTTTGTTTTAGTTAATTTGTTACTTTATTTTAAAGAATATTGATAATATTAAATTTAAAAAGCTGTAAGAGATGTCTGAAAACAAATGACATTGGAATCTTACTTGGCTGGCATTTGTTACAATTGAATTAACTTGAGAAAGTTTTTGGAAGATCAGAGAACAAGTGCACGCGTACTCACTCACAGGCAGGCGATCCTATGAACACCTGTTGTCAAAGTCACCGTAAGCTTCAGATCGAGTTCCAGCAGTGAGAGCCCCACTGCACCGCAACGTCCTTGACTAACGCAAGACCTACCATAGTTGAAATCCGTTTCTGATCGTGAAGAGCTAATTCTCGGCTTCTTCAACCTTTCCTACCATTGTGGATGTACGAACTGGGAAGTCAGTTGATCCACAGGTGTTGGAACGGTAAGACTGTTGTCTATTCAGCCACTCGGAATTGGTGTACAGAGTTCAGCCGCTTCTGCGAATATGTGGTGGTATTCGTCGTATACATGGTGAGAAATTCATTCCAACGATCTTGAGGTTAATTAATTACAATTTGTCAAAAAGCTGTCAAATTGCGTATGATCACGTGAATGGTAAATCATACGCAAATTGTCAAAATATGTCGTGTTATTTATTAGTATGGGGGTCAATGGACTGATAAGGCGTGGGTGGGGTACACGACGCACGCTGTTCCGTTAAATAGGGATCTGTCAGTCAAGTCTGATTCTCACCTCCTAGCGGGGACCCCTGGGCAATGCACTCTTTAGCTCTTGGAATCTTAATCAAGATTCTGAGATGCTTTGGGCTGTGGGTGGCTACATGACTCGGCACTATCTCCTTAGAGATGATGTTTGTAGGGTGTGGATAACCTATAGTCCACTCAGAGTGTAGCAAACGAGAACAGGCGGAAGGCGAGTCTCCGGCGCCTGAAAACGGGAGCTGTAGGTTAAGGGAAGGAAAACCCTGACAGAAAACCGAGGGGGGAGGGGGATCTCCGTAGGCGTGGTAAAGCCAACCTCCCTAGGGGAGTAAACCCTACACAGTCTTGAGGGTTGGGTCTAGGCCCGCAACCTATTCCTGGAAAACCAGTCCCGCTACAAAAGCTCAAAGAAGGAAGAAACCGGCAGAAGAATTAAGACGAAACGGCTATGTTAAAAGGACACGAATTGATCGCCTATGTATTGGAACTTGGAATGTTACCACAATGTTGCAGGTGGGGAAGATGTATGAGATTGCAGAAACGGTTAAAGAAATGAAAATCAGGATCCTAGCAATTGAAGAGATTAGGTGGCAGGGCTCTGGGAAAATAGTTAAGGATGACTATACAGTCTTTTATAGTGGCTCTGAACATCAGTCAGGGCAGTTAGGAACGGGATCTATGGTTTTTAAGGAGCTGCAAAAGAATATTCTTGGATTCGAACCGGTAAATGAGAGATTATGTAGAATTAGAATTAAAGGAAAGTTCCACAATATTAGCATAATAAATGTGCATGCACCGACAGAGGATAAAGAAGAAGTGCAGAAGGAACATATCTATGAAGATCTCCAGTTACTTTTGGAACACATACCAAAACATGACATTTTGATGGTCTTAGCTGACTTTAATGCCCAGATTGGTGAAGAAAGACGATACCAAGAAATTTCCGGCCCATATGGTTTACATCAGATGTCAAATGATAACGGAGAACTAATGGCTGGTTTTGCTCTTGGAAATAATCTGATAATAGCAAGCACCCGCTTTAAACACAAAGAAACTCATAAAGGAACCTGGGTCTCCCCAGAGAAAATCGAATTGACCAAGTTATTGTTAATCGATCTAAGATAAGATTAATAGATGTGAGGACATTGAGGGGACCCAATTGTGATACTGATCACCATCTTGTTAAAACAATTTTAAAGCAGAGTCTAGTGGGTGTTAGAGCGAATGCAAGGCCGCGAGCCTGGAACAGACATAATATAGATAACAAAGATAAACTTAAAGATTATGCGCAAGTAGTGAAAGATAAGTTGGTAGAAAAGGAAGAAAACGAGTATGTTGAAGAGGAATGGAGGCAAATAAAGACTTGTATAGCAGAGGCAGCAGAGGAGGTATTTGGGTACGGCAACAGAAAAGTAATAAATGAATGCAGAGAAGTTCAGAGTCCAGGAAAAGAACAGAACCAGGAAGCAGCGGCTGCGGTCTAAAACAAGAGCCAGTAGAGCCCAGTCTCTAGAAATGAGGAAAAGTGAAAGGATTCTTAGGAGACGGAAAAAGAGACTATGGCTGGATGAAAAAATGAAAGAAATGGAGAAAAACAATTTGACAAGAAAGTTTTATAAATATACAAAAAATATGAGTAACACAACACATTGGCCCTAAGAAATAAGGGAGGAAGAATTGTCACAGAGAAGGAAGAGATTCTGAAAACCTGGGCTTCCTTCTCCTCTGAACTTCTAAATTGCAATTTGCCAAGTGTGGAAGAAGATAATGGAGATATAGGTGCAGATAACATACAACTTCCATTACCTACACGAACGGAGATCTATCAAATAATAAACAAATTAAAGAATAACAAGTATCCGGGCCGAGATCAAATTGTAGCTGAATTCATTAAAAAAGGCGGACTAGATCTAAAAAATAGAATTTTTAAATTAATGTGTAAAATGGGGACCAAAGAGACTATCCCATCTGAATGGCACGTAGCTACCATATGCCCTGTGTTTAAGAAAGGAGATAAAAAGATGTGTGAGAATTATCGAGGTATATCATTACTGAATGTGTCGTATAAAGTTTTCTCTACCTGTTTGTATAACAGACTAATGAAATACAAGGAGGTCAAAATGGGGGATTTTCAAATGGGTTTTCGATCGGATAGGTCCACTATAGACAACATCTACATCGTCAAACAGATTTTTGAAAAGTGACATGAATATGACATTGAGATCCACAATATCTTCATTGACTATAAACAGGCTTTTGATGGAATTAAAAGGAAAGCTGTCTTTGACTCCCTAAGTAGTTAAGACGTACCAAGAACATTAATACGCCTTATTAAGATGACCTTAACTAACACAATTGCAAAAGTAAAAATAGGAAACGAAACAACTGAAAGTTTCCTAATTAATGATGGAGTCACACACAAGGCGACCACCCCTTATCGGCATTGTTGTTTAGTATCTCCATTGACAGAATTCTGAAGAGACTGGATACAAGGGGGAATATTTCCACGCGGCTGAAACAGATATGTGCATATGCGGATGATGTTTTAATATTATCAAGGTCATTAACGACCTTGAAAGAAGCGTTCGTACAGCGAAAAATAGATTTTGAGGAAGCGGGTGATAAGAAGACAAAATACATGAAGTTTTCAAGACATAGACGCAATGATAGTGGTAAAGAAATAGCATTGGGAGATACGATGATCCAAGAAGTAACATCTTTTAAATACCTAGGAACTGTGATAAATTTTAGTGGCGAGTAAGAAGACGACATAAATGAGCGAATCGCAGCTGGTAATAGGGCATATTATGGGTATCGTAACCTTTTTAAAAGTTCAGTTTTGTCTAGGAAGTCCAAACTTCAGCTATATCATACAGTCATTAAACCAATTGTATCATTGATCAAGAAACAGATAGAACGGAAACTTGGTGTGTTTGCACGAAAGATCCTTAGAAGAATTTTTGGCCCAACAAGAATCACGGAAGGTGTATTTAGAACAAAAACCAATAAAGAATTAGATCTAATTGAAAATAAAAATATAACAAGAGATGTAAAATCAGGAGGTTCGCCTGGTTGGGTCATCCGGAGAGAGTGGAGGACTCAAGAGTTACCAAAATGATTTCAAAAGAACCCGCCATAAAGGTAGACCGACACTCCGATGGCTGGATGCTGTTCAGTTCGACCTCCGAATAATGGGTATAAGAAACTGGAAAGAAGTTGCGAAGGATAGAGCCAGATGGAGCTGGCCAAGACTCATAAAGAGTTGTAGCGCCTTATAAGAAGATTTATTAGTATTTTATTATCATTATTTTGTCAATTAAAATCGTAATATAAGCAATAAATTTATGAATAACACAGAAAATAAAGTTATGCCATAATAATTATTAATAAGATTTCGAATATTTATAAGGAAACATTGTACGGGAATTTTAAAAAATCCATACCGATACATAAGCCCGCAAGTTTAATTAATCGTAGGAAAGAACTTAAAAACTTTATTAAGTATATCTTTAAATTTCTATTAAATAATGTAATACCTTTTAATTTATTATTTTAAACTTTGTTATTCAAGACATCAAACTAATTTAAAATCGCAGAACGTAGAGTATGTCATGGGTATAGATAAACCCATGAACCATTATTTTTATACAAGGGCTTAGAAATGGCACTAATGTTTAGCATCCTCAGAGCACCATCATCATGACACTAGTTTCTCTCAATTTATTTATTAGGCTCTTTGTAAGCTTAGAAACAAAAGAATTACGTCATGTTTAGGCTCACTTTATTGTGGTGCGAATATTTCAAACAAAATTATTTCGTTAGAAATGAAAAAAAAGTTGTATTTTGTCATGTAATACCCACTGTGTTTGAAACCGTTATAATTATATATACTTTCTATTTAAATATTAATTCAAGTAACTGAGAAGGTCGATATGAAACCTAGATATATTCTGGAATTGAGCTTATTGTGTTCTGCGTTGACTTTTTGTAGCGACGGATTTATTGTTATAGATAGAAAAAAATACTTTTTCGGCACAACTCAAACTCTGTAAGTTAATAATACAACTATTGCATAGATTGAAATCAAATTTTAAACTTTTTGATGAGAATGACATATTTATAAAACGTTTATGTAAATGTAAACATTCACCCACAAAGTTTATAACTGTTTACTGCATAGTTATAAACTATGGTATCTCCGTTCGCAGGTGATCGTAAAACTTTAAATTTGGTTTCATTAGAAAAAATCACTTTCCAAGTGCACAGGTCTGTTAATTTTTATTTATTTGTAAAGAAATCCTTTAATTTGTGCGACGATTGGACATAATTTCTATATAATACTGTGATTATAGGAGGACTCTCGTTTCGTTGCAATAAACGTAAATCCGTTTAAATACATACAAAGGCACTGTATCTCTTATAAACGAATAACTAACACTTTCCCGTATTAATAGTGGCATTCAGAGACGAAGCCTAAACGCGTATCACAATGTTTAAGGCAGATTGAACGTCAAGGCGATACCGGTTAACTGGTCTTTTTTGTTTAATCGAAAGAAAATACTTATATCAATGAAAAAAAAACAAGAACATTTTTTGCATTTACCGACTTGTTTTCGAGTAAATTGCGAATAAAGTTACATAGGTTCTTATGGAGACAACTCTCAAACTGCTTCAAACGAACTGTATTTTTAAAATTGTGAAAATGCTAGTCGGTGAAATGAGCAAAAAACTATCGTACAAGTCGGGCATTCATAGCAGAAGAAACTACAAAAAATCAACAAAGTTAGCCGATGGAATAAAAAGTTATTCATCAAAAACTGCAGAAAAAACAGTAAAACCAGAATGTTGCAGCCATAACACTGCAAGAAGATTCTCTTCGGTTTCATTCGGAAGTGCGCGAAGTTTGAATTTCTCACACCATGTTGACTAGACACGTCAAGCAATTTAATAGATTCTAAATAATTGAAAAGCTTTATACCAAGAGCTCACAACGTTTCGACTTGGATTAAAGTCGTCCTCAGGTGATTGACTCAGTGTTGCTTTTAAGCGTTAAAGGCACTTTGAGAACATAAGAATTACTTCTGCATTTTAGAATTACTTCCTTTTGTATCAAATATCCTTTCTCAATAGCATCTTTGTGATACTTTCAAGAGGAGGTTGCATATAAATAGTTTCAACAATCCAGTTTAACACCAATCACGAGTTTGACATGTTGGAACTAGACTTTTCTAGAACATAATATATTATCAATCGTATTTACATTTCATTTAAATGATTGAATTTTTTATAGCTAACATAATGAAACTGCTAAAGTATCTATCAAACTGCTTATAGCTAACACGTTGTGTGTTTTAAGTAGATACAGTACTTCATGCTTAACTCCAGAGCTCAAGGGCTGTTACAAAGGGCCTAAGTGACATCCTGAAGGTTCGAAAAAGTCATCTTAAAGACATTCCTCAAATCGGATTGAAACCCACGGCCCCAGCCTTAACCGTGAAGACAAGCGCCACGCGCGCGCGCTTTTGTTCATGTGAAGAGCTTCTAAGTTTGTCTACTGCCAGCGCTAGTGAGAGGTAAGGGGTTGGGATGTTGGCTACCAGAGCACGCGCTGGCGCTCGGGATGGAAAGGAGGTAAACAGAAAGAAAAGGAAGATAAAAGTTCAAGTGAAAAACAATTTTATTCAATTGTACAATCAAATTAGTTATTTTATATACAAAGAGTTATTACCTAAACAAATCATCTCAACATTGTATTTACAATTTTAAATTGATGTTATCCATTAACTATATGGTTATTTATAAAAATATGGCAAGAACATTCCTTTCGCTCGTTTCATAATTCGTTATGAGGATTTTTAGTTAACTGTTATGATATTTTCGAATCGTATTCCGGTTGAATGATATTGAAAGCTGTGCAACCGAATCTTTCAATATTTACAATTTCAACATGAACATAAGGTTGTAACGAACCAACATATTGTTCCCCTATCACGAAAATCTGTTCTACGCACCGAAATAAATTTGAACAAATTATATGAAGTAACAGTAATCTATACAGCCAGAATTCCACGACATATTATCATGATTAATGTTTCACCAAACGGCCGACATTTTCTCATGCCCGAGGTCCGTGACCGTTTCATTTTCTCAATGCAGCATTTATTTAAAACAAGAAAAGAAATAGCTTTCTATTCATTAACCCTTGTATGTCTATAATTGTTTTTGTAGGTTGTTTGAAGACGTCGGTGTTCAACCTCCGGTTCTTTACAAAAAGAAAAACAGTGTAATGTTCATAAAACGTATGTTAACTAAATAGAAATAACTATAAACTATGTAGAATATTCATTGCTATTAAGAAAGCCAAAACTCGTGAAAGTGAAAGTAATATTTACTCATCTCCAATATCATAAAGCTCAAATAATGGTACTCTTTTTTAATTTTGGCACCATAGTTGTGATTCTTGTATCCCATAATACGCAAGACATGCAAGTAAAAAAACATTATATAATACTTTATAAGTTGCTGGCCAAGCATAGACATATCGACAAGTCGAATATATTCGTATGTTGTCAATACATCGATAATCCTTTTTATATTTTGGTATTTGACAAAATCGTGCAATCAAATACACTATTTGATAAAGTTCTATTTGTAAATATTTTCTTAGCTTATCAATGACGTCGAGAGAGGAGAGAAAACTATTGATTATTGTCTTGCTTTCGGGTTATGAGTGTGCAATTTTAAACAGAGTAAGAGTATTACGCCTATAGCTCAGTTTTCACATTAGGCGTTACTATATTACATAGAAAAGTTTCAATCCGGTTTATCAAGGTGTGTGGTAAATTTAAATGACGAATATCAACAAAACTATTGACATTATTAGCTATCTGAGCCATACTTATTTCGCGTAATGACTGACAAGAGTATTTTACAGGAGATGACATGATTCAAGAAGAGAGATTGTGCACCGACAGAGAAATAAAATGTTGAGATGATGCATCATTACATTAGTTTTATATTAAAAATGCACTCCTAGAACGCAGACATGAATGCAAGCATAAGTAGAATTAGAGGTGTCTTCTTAGTCCTACAAAGCAATCATTTGTAGTTTTATCTCGAATTCCCTTATGTTAAGAGAAAATTAACATTTTCTTCTGCATCTGGTTTTACAAAACGTGTTCCTAAACTCAGTCACGTCCAAAGCTTCGTGCTCATTCAAATAATACAAAAGCATTAGGGAAAAAATAATATAACACATTTACAGCTAAATTTGTAATGCAATGTGTATATACTCTATTTCTAAAACAAGATTCTATTCCTTTTGAATAGCTTTTTATTCGTTCAATATGCACATCAATAGTGTTTTTTTTAAACGCCATCTTCTTACTTTTGTTCTATCGCTTGGAAATAAGGCAATAAGAGAGCATCAACCTCTTCTTTACATTCTATCACAACACCGCGTTCTCCATTTAATAAATGTGAAATGATTCGAGAGAAAAAGAAGTTAACAAATTTTGCAAGTATTCAATTATTGTTTTAAAAAGAAATCTAAAACTCAATTCATTTGCTCTTGCATACATACTGCGTGTTTCATTTTCATGCCGAAGCACCCGGAGTCGGACGAGGCTCCATTTCCCTCAAATTTCGAGTGCATCAGACAATTTGATGACAACTTCCCACCTGTCACATTCTCTTTCTCATTGTTACTGAGACTTGAGTTATTCATTTTTTGCTCTAAACCCGTTCTAAATATGGGCAAGAAGAGCAATAATATTGTACGAGGTCTTAACATGTCTTCGATTATGTTAATAAAATTTTATCCATTTTTCAGTTTGTATTTAAATATTCATGTAACGGAGTGTAAAGAATAAAGAATGTTTTGAATAATTCGCTCGTAGTGGAATAATGAGATACAATTCCTGTAATAGAAATGAATTTTCATTATTATTAACTTATTTTAAAACCATCTCCCCTACTTTTTTTTTTCGTGGGGCTTTAGGGCTCGCCAACATCGAAGGTCATTAGAGCCCAAGATCTCCCCTACTACCTATTTTATTAAGCATTAGCATATTAGAGTTGTCTCTAATTAATTGTTTTCCTATGAGCGTATAAGCATAAAAGAAACATCACATCCATAAAGGCGGCCCACGCAAAAGAACTCTTGGATTGGTTCTTGTATTTAACAGGCTAAGTCATCAAGTACGAAAATTGAATGTGGTAGAGCTTCTTTTGGATGGATAACTTCATTATTATTGCTTCACTTAAAAATTTCATTCCTGGTACACTGCTAACAATGAGTTCCAAATCTCTAAATTTTTCTTGAAAAGCCGTAGGACAGTAAACATAATTATTTTAATCGAACGCCATTTTCACGAACAATCACGTTATGTACCATATTTGTCTTTCCACAACCGGATGGTCCGACGACAATTACTTTAATTGTATTCGGAAAAAGGGATCCGTGCAGTTGCTTTCCTCATTTCCGCTATTAGCACCATCAGCTTGCGCGATAGGTAAAGTAATTTCGTGTTTACTTCTTCCAAACTGTTCCATTTTCACGGAATAGAAAACATTTATAAATTAGCATCATTCATTTCTTTTCTCATTTCCAACTCGCAATGCTACTAACGAACATCGAAAACAATTAATGAAGAATACGTTTAGGCTCCGGTTTTGTCGGAAATATTTTAAATAAAGAGATAGATGCTGTGCCTATAGAATAACACATCATTGGTTATTCCTATTGCGGCCCTGGAATACGATTACAAAAATGCTGGCAAAGAGGTGACCGAGGTATTACAAAATTCGATCGTGTTTGCAAAGAGCTTACACATCGGAAGATCAAGTTCTTGCGTCACACGTGAAAGCGAAATGCCCAAGCTGTGCCCAAGCTTCGACGAACGCGTAACAGCACTCACAGAAGCGGGAATAATATAAGCACAGTCTAATTTGCCAAACTCTTTCGTGCATTGCAAAATTAAAACTATCATCACATATTTCATCATTTTATATCGATAAATATACAATGAACACACTTGGAAGAACACACATTATTCTACTTTTCGATCTTACACCAGGTATTGGAGAGATTTTCGGGTTTGCTCCAAAAGAAAAAGTGCCTCTTAGTAAAAATCCTGTAACTTTGAAATCAGATCAACAAGTTCACATAGCGAAGGTCAATCTCTCGTTGATGGAAGTCATAACGGAACACCCGATGATACTTTGCATGCATTTCATCCAACTGTTGCACCTGAATGTGAAATTTTACAGAGATCGCAGATAGCTTGTTATGTACAAGTTAGAAAAAAGTCTTGTACATCAAGCAGTTCGAGGAGGAAGTGTTATCAGTTTCAATCCATTTTCGTCCAAGAAGAAAAATTGAATCTTACCAATAATTCAATTTTTTAAGAAAATCAATACGCATTCTCACATACGTGGTAAAACATTTTATTCACGAACACCGAAAAATATGAAAATATTATGTCAACTAGGATATCGTGTTATTGCTGAAAAAAGAAAATAAACATATTAAACATAATGTTGGCATTTTACAAAGAACGCTCGTGTGATACAGACTACATGGTAATTGAATATTTGCAATTTTCTCCTCATCCAGGTAACCCGCTAACAAAATCATCGCAAATACGCATTTTGGTTCAAAGACATTCTTCATTCGATATTAGTAAAGGTACAATTCAAATTATAGGACGTGTTACAAAATGAACAAGTACTGATGGAATAGTAACAACAGAATTATGTGTTGATGTGGATGAAAATTCTGCCGCCGCATTGTCCTCGGAATTCCGATATTTTCTCTCTATTGAAACGGTTCGAAAACCATGGTTCGTTTCTGCTCTTCCAACGTATCTAGGAGAAATTCCTTCAACCAACAAGCGCAGAATTGAAAAATTGTTAAGAAATTATTAACGGTGATGGGACATTCCACGGTACTTTACATATAAATAATTTTTTTCGGTTCGCTCAGGATTATAACAATGATTTTTAAGGTTGATATGAACTGATTGTTATACGTTGTGCAGATGATAATCGTGCTATATACCGAGCAGTACGTACTGCTTCAACTGAAGTTTTAATAATTTACCGGGAAATACCTCTTCTAATTCCTTCTCTCCCCACAGAGAAAAAATCTGAAAATTACGTAACAAGGATGCTCTGGAAATTGTAGCATATCGCACAATGACAATCTATGAATGTGCCTTAACGATAATATCTTGTATGGTCATTACAATTTTTTCACATACAGAATCAGCGCGACTCATTCTTTACGTTATGCAAGAAATTGTACGAATAAAAGAATTTAGTGCTATATATGAAGAAAACGTTTGTGCTCATAATATATTTCGCCCGGATCCCAATTCGAATTCTCCAATTCTAACTAGAGAGGAATTAAAAAGGAAATTCACATTCCCGATTATCTTTTCGTAGCATATTGACGAAGCGACAACGAGCGTAATAGATTTCACTGCTTAATTAGAAGCTAAAGAAAACTTTCCTAAAAACCTATTTCATATAGTGCAGTAATGCATGTCACGATTTGCAGGTACAAGTGATAAAGCTTCCACTTCTAAACGAAAACCACATGAACCGCGTAAAATGACGAAGAATATAATTTCTAATACTGAAAAATATATTCACAAACGTGCGCAACTTCTGCGACAGCATCATCCTCCGCCTGAGAATTCCGATAAATAACTAAACGGAAACAATTGTCGACCAAAAAGAAGAAAGAGAAAGAAACTAAATCAACGAAGCTCGAAGTTGCACCATGAGAAAATCAAGGACCTTAGAAATAACATCGCACATTATATAAACTCTTTCATTCTGTTGTCTCTGCTGCAAAACATGTTACAGCTCTTACCAGAGATATATTAAAAATGGCGAACATGTAATAATTGAATAAACACTTGTTTTTTTCACTTGAACTTTTTCCTCTTCTTATTTCTGCTCACTTTCATGCGCGCGCTCTGGGAGTCAATATCCAAACACGATTCACTTCACTAGCGCTCACGGTAGACGTCACGTAGTTCTCCCCCCCCCCCCCCCCCCCCCCCCCCCNCATTCGCCGCCTCATCCGGATTCGACATACAGAGTCGCCGTAGCTGTTCCTGAAGGAGCCCCAGTCCTGCATAATCTGTGATTGCGAGGAACTGGAGCTGACGAGCTAAGGTCATTCTCAGAGGTATCGAGACCGACTGCGGTGGGGGGACTTCCGCGGCCGGTCGGTGTGAGGCGGCCAGTGGTGCAGTGGGCGCACGACATGGGTCGCTTGGCCTTTGCACATTCAATGCTGCCCTCCTCGCCGCCGTAGCTTGTCAGGATGGCCGAAAGGGCGTTACCTGTTTCCTGTATTGCTTCGGTCACGCGTGTGGTTGCAGCGGGTGTCGGAGATGGCTAACCGCGCAGCTGTGACAGTTTCGGCAGGAAAAAGATGTCGGTGGGTGGCAAGGAGGCAGCGGGGAGAGCGGCGTTAGGGAAGTCGGAGCGCGTTCAGCAGCCTGGAGTCGCGCGGCATTAGCTCTAAGCGCAGCGAACAAGCCTGGGGCGGTGGCAGCGTCCGTGCTAGGTGCGGCGGCGAAAGCCATCGGTGTAGCGGAATACCCTAACTCGCTTGCACGAATGAGGCGACCTTTGGTGAGGCGGCGCAGAGTTCCGTCTCCGCTACCGTGGATGCCTCGCTCTTCGTGGACCGGATTTGGCACTTTCCAGGTTTCCATGAGTCTCTGTTGGAGCGCTGATATATTCTGCCGGCTCTTCTCTTGTGCAGTGTGCACTCGCCGGAATTCTTGCTCCACAGCCTGCGGCACACGGCTCTTGTATCGCATTGGCGTGAGAGTTCTCATTACTTCGCGTGGGCGTCGTCTCAAGGCTGCGGCTGGTCGCGCGCCTACCGTGATTGTAGGTGCAGGTTCCATATTATGTTGCGACTGCAATGCGGGACCGTCAGTTTGGGGGGACGGCCTGCCGGTTGCAGCGGGGGCAACGCGTTCGGTGGGCTCCTTGTGGCAGTGGTATGGCTTCCGGAGGTGCTAGTTCGCGTCACAGGCGGTCGCCCTTCGCCTCACGTGTGAGGGGCGTTGCAGTGTCATACGAGTGAGCTGTATCCTTTGCTTCTATTCGCCTGTGGAGGCGGGAGTGCTGCCTCATTTGTCCTACAAATGGATAGCAAAGTTTACACCCCGGGACTCGACAGAACGCCGAGAGTGGTAGTGCCGGGCACAGCGCCGGCTTCACACTCTCGAGAGGAACACACTAACCCTCGTGCCTTCTCACAGCATTTACTATGGAATAGCATTCGAGGCAGAGTGTTGCCACTACTGAGCGGGGAAGAGAGCTTGGCGTGCTGATTGAACATGTCTCGCGGCTTCTCCGCCGAATCCGTCAGAATACCGAAAGTGATATCTCGTATCTACTTTTAACTACATGTGGATGACATTACAAGGTTTTCAAATCTCAATAGAAGATTTGAATGCAATTTGGTTCTGAATAATAGAAAATACTTTGGATTTAAATAATGAGAAATGCTTTACAATTACTGTTTAACTAAAAACAGCTTGTCAATCATTTTTAAAACAAATTAAAAACTATTTCAAAACAAGTCTTAAAATCATTATATAATAGAATTTAAAAACAGTCTATCGTTCACTAATCATACTGATCATGTAAAATCAATAACATTTTATCTTTGGGATTCATACCGTAAAGTACATGATTTTTTAAGAATCAATTTATCTTAACAAAACATTAAGTTGTACCTCATTAACAATTCTGTTCTCCCGATTTGGACACCTTCTATAACTTATTTGAACAAGAAAATTGAAATTCCTTAGCATAAGCTTGTTAGATTACTTCCTTGCCAATTAAAAATACCTACGAGCAGTTAGAATCACACAGACGCACACCGCAAACAACGTGTGGATGACGAATGTCGAGATAGGCATGAAGGTTTTGGGTCTGTCTGTTGACGGCGCGAGTAACGGGAAGAGGCGAGGACGAAGAAGGAAGGTTCACAAGCTCAGTAGTCTACTCAAATTCACTCTCCCTACAAAAATGTCAACTCCCCTAACTAATGATATTCTTTTTTTAAGTACAGAATCTTGAAAGGTCATTTATTTTGTGGGGAATTAATCTCTTTCTTTAAGGGGGTCATTATAGTATTCAGCAAGTAAAATGATCAAAATTTTTCATACACCGACCTCCAAGTAAGAATTAAAGCAAACCAGTTTCAAACACACAACATTTTTGATCTCCTACCCCACTTGCAGTCTGAAAATTTGTCTTACAGCCTTCCAAGGCAACAAATGTAAAAGATATCGTTCCAATTTTACTTCAGTATCTCAGGTTCAGAGTCATTCACTCGTAAGGGTAATCTCCGAGTAAGGATAACGAGATTACAAGTGTTTTTATAACATTAGAATAAATAAAGCAATGCTTAGAAATTATTTTGAAAACAGAAACCATGCATACAATCACCATAGCCGTAAATTTTACTTAACAATTTTGTGGTAACACTCCTCCCTTATTTGAAAATCATAAGTATTTGTCTCAACTCCCCACCCGTTTTGACACTTCAAGTGTCCCACAAGTTTCTAAGGTCATACTTCAATGACCCCTAATCCATGTCTTTTCTCATGCAACCAAACTCAGGATCTCTACAAATTTTTCAGAACTAGTTATACAACAGGATTTTTATTCCATCAACAAGCTTGTAAAGTGTTGCTCAGCCGATGAATATATGTAATAATAACAGTTAATTGGTTTTGAAACTTATGGTAATAAATATAAGGTATTTAATTAATAATTGAGAGTGAAGGTTAGTTAATGCTGTATAGCGAGTATTTTGGTTTGATGACACATTTTTGTAATTATTTCATCTACTTCAGTCTACAATTTTTCACGCATACACAATTGTCTCTCAAGGGAATGCCAATTCAATTTATTAAATAAACGAGAACTCAGATCATCAGGATCAATGAAAGAAAACAAATTGGAGATTTAAAGGAAATAAGTTGTGAGCAAGGAGTACTCAGTTATGGAGCACAGAAACAGATGCGGTATGTTTAACAAGATAATTTATTTTTAATTACAACACACTAAATTATTATCAATTCTTCACATTACTGAACTAATTGTAGCCACTACAGACCTATTGTATCATTAAATTGTATTATTTATATTATATTGTAAGTTAGTTTTTGTTTTTCCTCAACAATAAGACATTTCTTTGTCATTTTGCCTTCAAAGAATTTTTTTCCGAAGAAATCCTATTATCTGGATATTTGCTTACGCGAACTGTGTCCAGTCCCAATTGATCTGGACAATAAGTGTTCTACTGTATTTTCCCATGGCACTTTGCAGCATTGTTTACATGATTTTCAAAATATTTTCTGATATCAACGTTACTCAAAAGTCCATTTAAACATCAGTAAAATATTCTGCAGTTGCCAGTGAGGCAAAGAATATCCCTGACTCAAGAGGGATTTTTTCCCAACAAGGTCCAAGTATAATTACAACATTATTCAAGAGAAATTGAACCACTGTTTGAATGGTTATAATTTGCTTATTAAAAGACACATGAAAATGCAGAGGGCTAAAATGTATTGTTTTTAGATATCTCAAAAAAGAAAAGAAAAGAATTAAGAACCAAAATTGAACAAGAGGATTTAAAAAAGTCTCTTAATGTCCGCAAGTTGTAATTTTGAAATTGCGTGCTTCATAAATTTTTTCCATTTTTAATGTTTTTATCACAATATTTTTTTAGTTAGAAACTCATGTGATACTTGGTACATGATCTTCTCAGATGTTATTTTTATTGCTGCACAAAAATATGATTTTGTCTGTAATCTTTTCCTAATTATGCAAAACATTTCTACCAACTAAACAAGCCAGAAATAGATAGTGAAGCTTCAAATGCTTGGCTCACAATTGACAGTCTTTTAAAGACAGAGGGAATGATGCTAGCAATTCAGAATCGAGTGATTCTATAAATAAATTTATAGTCAAAAAAGCAGTATAAACTGTGTATGACCACGTGGAGGACAATAAACTAATTTACTCTCCGAAAGCAAGCAAGGGACCATCCCATCAATTCTGATCAAGGGTCCTAAAGCAGAGGTGGATTCAAAAATTTTGGCAAAAATTCCTAGATAAGATAAAAAGTTAGCTGCGAGTTATAATACTAATAGAATGTCAATTTGTTTGTAATTTAATGCAAAAAAATTATTTTACATGTACAAATTATTATCGAAATATAGATTATTCTGAGTATAGTGTTTAAAAATCATAAGAATTGAAATAACACTAAATTCACGATTTATTATTACAATAAACATACCCCTAGACAAAGCCTAGAGAACCTGTATAAGAAATCCATCTCTACACGAAGGAAAACCAGAGCAAAACCCGGGACAGGGTGGGGCTAAGGAATTAATGTACACAACTGTGCCAAAGTTGAGTTCACATAAAACTAAATTAATATGAGCCATAAGACAACACAATCATACAAGAAAATAGTTTTTGAAATTGTTTTAAGTTATTTTAAAAGTGCTACAGCAATGGCGTGATAAAGTACAAGACGGATTTAACTTTTATTAAAATCAATAAATTATTTTACATTGTAGAAGCACTGGTGCAGGAGGTAGTTTTTAACTGCGGATTTGAAGAGATTCAATTTCATAATACCTTTTATATTCTTGGGCATGGAATTATATAGAACGACTCTCGAATTATATGGTTCTTTTTGGAAAAGAGTGGTTGACACTCTAGGGTGATGAATATTATTACTATTGTGAGTATTGTGTTCGTGAACAAGACTGTATGAAGCAAGGATGGCACTTCAGTAATTCGGTTTTAACAAACACGACCGTTTCATAAATATAAATGCAGGGAAGTGTTAAGATATTTAGTTTCTTGAATAAAGGTTTACAAGAGTTTCGGGGGCAAGATTTACAAATTATCCGAACTACCCTCTTCTGAATTCTGGAAGTTTGAATTCTCTGACCGGAATTGCCCCAGAAGGTAATGCCTTAACATAAATGGGAGTACACGTTTACAGAATATACACAACGGGAAATACGTGGACTAACTGCGTTAACTAAGTTTCGGAATGCGTAACACAATTTGCTTAATTGGGAATTAAGATTGTCAACGTGACAATTCCATTTGAGGTTGTCTTGAATATGGAGACCTCAGAATTTTGTATTCGTAACAGTTATTGTGTTCAGTTTTAAGAAAGGAGAAACCTGGGGTAAAGATTTTGTGATACTATTGTGAAATGAGATAGATACTGTTTTGTCAGTGTTTACAATGAGACGATTTGCATGGAACCAAGTCGAAAGGTTAGACAAAACTTTTTGAGCGTTGGCGTGTTTACAAAGTAAATTAGTATCATCAGCTAAAAGAACCATTTTGCAATCTGATGTGGATGATTACATGTTGTTCGCATACAATAAAAAGAGTATATGGCCGAGAATTGAACCTTGGGGTACTCCTCAAGTAAGTGGCTTGTTTCTGAAAGAGAACGCTTAAGTGTTTTATTTTTGGTATAGGATATTTCGACCTGTTGAGATCTATCATTGAAATAAGAAGTTTGCCATTGATGTGGAAGTCCACGAATGCCTAAAGAATGCAATTTGGAAAGAAGAATTCCGTGATCGATGACATCCAATGCTTTGAATAAGTCAAGAAAAACACCCCGAGGATTTTCTCCATGGTCAAGAGATGTGATTCCGGCATTAAACTACAGGAAATACATCATAGGCGAGGAAATTCTATCAGATAAGTGTAGAAAGTGTAACTCCGCCAATGAAACTATTGACCACATAATAGCCGGTTGCTCACCGTTAGCCCCGAAAGACTATTTGGAGAGATACAATACTGCGGCCGCTACTGTGCATCAAAAACTCGCGGTTGCTCACAATGCGCTCAATGAAATGAATTCATTGTTCATGTACAAACCTGAAACAGTAATTGAGAGTGATGAAATCAAGTTGTACTGGGATAGAGAAGTAATAGTGGATCGGACCTTGCCATTCAACAATACAGACATAATAGTAATAAAGAAAAAGAGTAAAGAAACCTTTATAATTGACATTTCAATCCCATTAAGCAACAACATGTCCTAGAAATATTTAGGTCTGGCCGCAGAGATACGAGAGATGTGGAAAAGTAAAAGTCACCGTAATTCCGCTTATTATCTCTGCAACTGGGGTCATCCCCAAGAATCACCATGAAGGGTTAAGGCTGTTGGGACTGCATCCCAGTACCTACAAAGAGATGCAGAAATATGTGGTGCTAGGTACATACTCTATAGCTCGAAGATTTTTAGACAGTACTATAAGCCATACTTAAAACCTTGGAGATATATCTGTATTATGTAACCAGTGAAAACTGAGGTTCATTTATATAATAATAATATGAATAAAATAATAATAATATGAATAAAATAATAATAATATGAATAAAATAATAATAATATGAATAAAATAATAATAATAATGTACTTTATTATCAAAACAAGTTTAAACTTCGTATCACCGCGTGGTGCACAATATACTAATTTACTCTCGGAAAATGACCCTAAGCATTTACAATCACCATAAATTCGCATTAATATACATACCATATCAGTTTTCGTCAAGTTGAGTTTTCGTCATGACGACGTTTCGTCACGTTTCTTAAAGTGTTCACAGTTCACAATCACTTCCTTCACTTCTGTCATTCTACTACTTACTGGAGAAACTTTTCTAACTAGAGTACCAACACCTTTTTTCAAATATTACGAATTTCGCGCTACGCTTGAGAGAGAATATCGAGCATGTTCCATCGACGAATCAGCGTATTCTTCATGTATTTAGACTATCCGCGTTACTATATAGTGCACCTAAATTGTTGTTATATCTACATAATGGTAATGTCAACTTTTTACGGCAGTCACGCAAACTGAAGTTTACCCCAATTGATATTTGCTCTTTTTTACAATTTCCATTTAGTAGTTAATAAGTAATGGATTAGTTGAAATGTGTTGTCTGACGCTTGAGAAGATACCCGAAGGATACATTGCCTCACGTTTTAATTAAAATGACTTTCCTAATGTAAGTAAAATTTCCTATGGACTTCTTTACTTCAAGATTTTTAAAGTATGGAATGACTTGTAGAATTTTACATGAACATGTGATAATTGACTAGCGTTACAAAAAGGTAGTTAAATGTTCTTACGCTTACATGCTTTCGTGTGGGCTGGTTCTGTCTGTTTTACATTAAGTGCTTCTTTTCACAACACTTTGTTAGACATAATGTAGAAGGTTTCTGTGGCCAGCTTGATGCGAATTTTGAGGGTTTGGGATTTTTTGAATTTTAGCTAAAGGGGTTTTCAACAACACTCCAACTGGACAATCAAAATTAAAAAAGGATGTCTGGTTTTAAAACAAGTGTAATCTGGGTTTACTCAAATTTTGTTACACAAATTTTAAGTTAGGAATAATCAGGTTTCCTCTTCCACACCAAAGTTATATTTCAGACTCTCAGTTTTATTAAAAGCGTGGTCTGGCTTTGCATCAAAGTATGTAATACTTAGTTCTTTCCAGAAAGATATAAAATAATGCCTGTTATAGAATTTCTTTTTTTCTATACAATTACATAAAATGAAACTTATCCAATATTTCTAAAGAGATTAATATCTAAGGGATTTTCCATTAACTTTATGATTTTTCATTTAAAAAATAGTTACTGGCTCTTCAATTGAGGGAGTAAAATTTTTGACGCAATTTAAATTCATTCCAAATTGTTTTCAAGATAATTTCTAATAGCTCCCAATCAACTTCTTGTAATAAGGGTAAAAATGTCTGATGTATGTTATCAGTAAGCCAGGGACTCAATCAGATTTATTTGACAAATAAAATTGAATAAATAAATTAATTAGGAGACAAGATGAGGATTACAATCTGTACTCTTAAGCAGTCTTGCAATATATCAATAAAATACCACAACACTAAGCAATCCAAACCTAACTTTAAAAACTTGAAAGGAAAAAGGATACTCACCCAAAACAAGTAAGTTAACTGAAGTGCAAAAATTGCAATCCCTTCATTATCATAACTTCCAGCCACTGAACGACTAATGTAACCAGGTACAATGGCAATAAAACAAGCAGCAAATAGACCAGCTCCCGGAGACCATAGTTCTTTTGTAAGAAAATAAGTTGCAATTGATGTGAATCCACTGCACAAAAATATTATAGAAGGAGTAGTCAATACATATTACTAACAAGAAAACAGAGCATGACATTACCTAAAAATAGGAGCCAGAAAAACACAGATATCCCTTATGTGAATAGGTATATTTAATGTTCTCAAGACATAATAAATACTGCTCGATGTTATCATTAATCCAGGATACACTGTACCTCCAACAATACGTCCCAGAGGATACCATGCCCTTTCATCAAACCAATTGAAAAAACTATAAAATCCATTCTCCACCATAAAAGCAGTTGACCTAAAGTTGAACCTGAATCATATGAAAAAATAAAAGTAACTTCCTCATCAACACGAAATACAAAGACAGCAATGAAACGAACCATGGATCGAACTCGTGAATAATGCTCTCAAATCTGATTACGGCGAACAAACGAGATGAAAATCCACAAATCCATGCGAGGAGAAGAATAATAAATACAATGAGGCTCTCCCAGCCACTATCCACTACTATGGTCCTTGATGTGTTTAACATGTTTTTAAACAGAAGTAATAACAATAAAGACAGTACGTCAAATTTGCGATTTACTAATCAGAAGAAATTTTCATCAATTTAAATACACCATCACTATCAGAACACAATGCGTGACAAAAAACTCAATCACTTGTCCACAACATAGCCTGAAAATTGCACTGCACACAAGAGGATCACGTCAGAAGTCGCATTGGGTGACATGCTTCGACTTCATCGAATCGGTCGATTGTTGACAGACGTCGACACTGTCAGATCTCGGCAGATTTGGAGGATTCGTTCATAAATTGAATCACATTGCAAACCGCAGTTTGATGAGGAAGAAGTAACCACAGTGACCACAGTATTGGATCAAGAAGTGGGCAGAAAACCCACTAGAGACTCGGCTTCGCTGTGTAGTACCAGACACTGCCGTATGAGATTTTCCAGCTGTCATATGAGTAGAAGAACCGAAAACGGTTAGAGATGACTTTCCAAAACCGTACAAATGTATAAATAAAACTTTATTGTCCAAAAAGCAGTTGCGAACTACAGATTGTTCACTCCCATAAGCCCAATGGTTACCTTAGTTGCACCCCTGCGCGCCACGGGGAAGGCCGAGAACTACCGTCAAAATTGCGCTCAACACCCCTCCCTTTTCCTCGTTTTACATCGCATAATTTTCACCGAGTACCCGCTGCCATATTCTGCAAAAAACCTACAAACAATTAACCTGCAGTGGAAACTCAGAACAAGTAATTCTAAATGCGTGACTCGAACTAAAACGCCCCCAAATCATCACCAAGCAGAGCTCGAGTAGCTTCAATTAGTCGCAGTCGACACATGAAGACCATGTGCTTGCCGGCAACGTCAACACTCACTACGCGAGCAACCAGTTGAACGAGTGGTGGGGGTTAGTTAGTTCTGCGCCTTGCTAGTGGTGCGCTGCTATGAGTAATCCATCTGTACCTAAAGGCGGCTTCAACAGGTCACTCGCGAATATTCGCCTATGCTCGGTTTCCTTTGATGTGTCTCAAAAGGTCGACACGTTTCGGGAAAAGGTGAGNGTTAGTAAGTTCTGCGCCTTGCTAGTGGTGCGCTGCTATGAGTAATCCATCTGTACCTAAAGGCGGCTTCAACAGGTCACTCGCGAATATTCGCCTATGCTCGGTTTCCTTTGATGTGTCTCAAAAGGTCGACACGTTTCGGGAAAAGGTGAGCACTGGTATTCGTGTTGCGACGAATAGCGAGCAACCCATCCACACTAGCCGCTATTCGGCGAGCAGCGAATATATGGAGCCGCCTTAATACAATCTGTGTTGCGAACTTCGTAAGACCACGTTGGGGATAAACTGAGTTACTCTCCGAAGAAAAGGGGAGGAACCATCTCATCAATTCCGATCAAGGGCAGTAGAGGATTTAATGCATATAAAAGAAATTATATAATAAATACGTACTGTTATCCATTTATTATGTCAAAATGAATTGTGGATATTTTGTGCAGTAAAAATTCGAGATTAATAAAACAGAAGTATTAATGACATTTCCGTCCACGGAAAATCCGCCATTACGCGAAGGAAAACAGAAAAAAAACTTGGACCATGAAGGGGCTACAGAGATAATGTAAACCGTGCCAAAGTAGCATACAGTTAAAAATAAACTATCATAAATAAAAAGGATTAGAAAAAACATGCATGAAGAAAGGAATTTAATCAGTATCACAAGTACTATAACATTGGCGTGACAATAGATATGAACATCACATCATCCGAAATCACATGAAAAATAATATTTATGGGTTAATTTAATCTCTCATTAACTTATTTTGTTAAAATCAGTCAATTCTTTCACGTCATAGAAACAATAGCACATTAAAACGCTTTTAACAGCGGATTTAAAGAGATTCAATTTCTTTATATCTTTTAGATTTTTGGGAAAGGAATTATACAAAATTATTCCTGAATGATGTGGACATTTTTGAAAAGAGTGGTTGATACGTCAGAACGATGAATATTAACCTTGTTTCGAGTGTTGTGTTCGTGAATTAGACAGTTTCTCCAAAGCAGGGGTGGGATTTTAATAATTCTGTCTTAAGAAACACGACTACTCCATAAATGTACATGCTAGGGACAGGGAGAATATTTAATTCTCTAAATAAAGGTTTACATGAATTTGGGGGGTGAGATTTACATATATTCCAATATTCTTATTTGGATTCAAAAAGTTTGAATGCTCTGAAGAGATTGACCCCAGAAGAAAACGCCGTGTCGTCAATGAGAATAAACCTTTGCAAAATACACGCAGCGCGGAACGTATTGAGTAACAATGTACACTAAAATTCGCAACACGTAGCAATTTTGAATACATATGAAATAGTTGGTATTGTGGATAATTAGAAACATCTCAAGGGAACTAATTTTACAAAAAATATTGAAACAGTTTTAATGAATGTAATATACTCACGCGACCACTCCAGTGTCCAACCGAGGTCCGTTCTTTTAGTCACAAGCCATTTGGCAGTTGTTAGAGGAACAGTGCCAGAATAATCACAGCCCAGATGGGTCTCAATCTTACTCATAGAAATAAATATAAATAGCATAGACATGCAGCATGCTGTACTGCACTGCTGACCACTTATTCAAAACATATTTTTATTTAGTTTTAATTCAGTAATAATGTGATTACGGCATTGTCCTAAGTGCGACAATGAAAGTTCTGTTCCTTAATAATGTGTCTGGTCGTTTCTAGCAATGCTTTTTTGGTAAAATATTAATAACTCATTATATTTTCTATGTAAAAGCTTAAAATTGTAAAATGTCACATACACAAAAGTAGTCATACGCTAAATAAAAATAAGTTTTGTAATTTTTTGTTTATTTTATAAAAATAATAATAAATTTGAATTATCGGCAAGAACAGCAAAATATCACTTTTGTTTAAACGTACCAAAGGGTTTTCGTTGCTTTTATCGTTGGTCGCAGTGCCGACACGAGTGCGCCTAGGGAGAGTGTGGCCGATGCGCGTTACATTTTTGATTTTAGATTTTACAAGCAGTCGCGGCCTCGGGAGGGCCAGAAGAGCATTTGAAATCACGCGGTGCATCACGTGAAACGAACATTTTCTACTTACATTAGTGTATTTGAATCACTTTGAAGGATGGGGATGGATCGGCCATGCACTCTGTGCCCACATAAACTCCCTCATTTGTCACCACGTCGAATTACTCTTCTCTTTCCTCTTATTGCTGATCGTCGATCCAACATAATCGTACCTTACGGAGAGAGAAACTTGGTTAGCCACGGTTCGCTCAGTAGAGAGCGCAATATCGAGACTTGTTGATGCTTTGATTCTTTAACTTCTACTTTTGACTTTATTTATTCTACATTTTTTGCTTTTTTAACAATTGGCAACATTTCTATGGACTGAAATATTGGAAAACTTTTCTTTATTTTTTGATTATACGAAATGCATTCTTGCATTTGGGCAAATGTAATTTTCTTTTCTTAATCTTACTCCGTTACAAGTACATTGAACAATATTATGCGAGTCCTGATCTTGCATTTAGTGTACCTTATCTCTTGAATTATCAATGTAAATAAAAATAATAATAATGGTAATAATAAATTTACCCCAGTAATTGTATTACATCATAAATAGTGTTTTTGACCACTGTCGATGTTCTTCTCTAACAACCTTATGATAAATAAATATCAGGTGTGGTTGGCATTTTAGTGAATACGTCAAATATTTTACCAAATTCAGCGAATATGCAAATAACGCCGAGTGAAGTGCCACCATGTGAAACTGTGCGTAGTATTTACTGGAGGCTGGTTATATTTGCACGCGTAGTGGAAATAGCGAGCCCACAAAATAAGCTCACTATTTCCTCAGTTTATGTGATTAGCGAGCCCGTAAATGGGCTCACTTTTTCCACAACATGTGGAAAGTCCATGTACGGACTTATAATCGCACAAGTTGCGTAATCTACTACAGTCTTGTAAGAAAAATAGGATTAAATAAAAAAGTTCTAGAAGCGGATATGAATCTTGCGAGCGTTTCGTTCTGTAGCTAGCATCGGAACATTACTGTATGAGCTACGAGAGGGATCTGCCAACCTAGAAGAATTGTAAGTACATGAATGACAATCTGAATTAAGGTAATGATATTTAACGTAAGATTTTAAATTCAAATGAAACTCTCTGCTTTAGATTGCAATCTGCCACGAATTTCTTGATTATTGAAATCGTTCTTACTGTCAAAAACTGGATAAACAAACCTGTATGGAGTAACATAAAAACTCAAGTGGAATGTTACTTACTGAACATTTCCAGTGTAAACATAATATTTTGAAAGTCTCTTAAAACCGTCGTACATTTTACAAAATAGGGCTCAAAAGATCCTACTCAGAAATAAGACGGTTGTATACTGTCTTTTTTTATCCCAAAATACATAACTGTGACATCAGCGACGCAGTGAATCGCTATTCTCACAACTTGTGGTAATAGGAAGCCCCTGGTGGGTTCGATATTATCAAAAGTTATGCAAATAATTCAGCCGTATGATGAGTTCGCTATTTTCACAAGTCGTGCGAATATCCACTTCGTTTATTTGTAATATGAGTAATCTTTATTATATTACCACCCGTGTCGATTCTCTCTTGATTAGGTTTCTAGTTCAACTGTGTAACCATTGTGAGGTTGTACTATTTATCCTGTACACTGGAATCGTTTCATTTTTATTCTTATGGACAAATCATATTTCTACATTACCCTTCATATTTACGTTAATTGTCTTTTCTATCAATACGTGCACAATAACTTAATTTTCGTGTGAGTTTAGGCTGTATTCCTTGAATATTCCTTGTATAGATAGTTGAATTAAACAATGAATTTAAAAACTCCAAATTATGTAATCTTCAGATGTAAACTATAATCCTATTCTACATGGTCCTTGTTCAGGATATTGTGTTTCAGATTTTTTTTGCACAGGAGTGATACAGAATGAAATTTAAACTTGTAATATTATACTTTAAAAGAAATAGGTTTATTGGGTCTAGTCATCATTCATAGAATTTGTGTCCATGAGATAAGTATTGAATTTATATTGAAGATCCTAGAGTAATTTTTTTATGAGGTTCATAATAGCATAATATCTCATCGGAATTTCCCTGAACTACTGCTCATAATTAAAAGGGTCCGAATGGGTTTGATTGTATCTTGAGTTTTTGACTATCCAAGAAGCTGTGTTTCATCCAATGAGAAATGGCGGTGCTATGTGACCCTTGGCTGGCAAAATATGGCGTCGGCGAAAGAAAGTAGTGTAGTGAATGTTAATTTTATACCCGAATTCGTCTCGCATAATGGAAATCACATATTAGCTGTGTATAAGGTAAATATACAGAAAGTGGGTTTTAAGTTTTTGCGGTTGAAGTTGAGTTAGTATATTATTTAGTGGCGAGAATGGTACTTTAGTCGTTCTTAGTGAAATTTATCCGCCATGTTACGCTTTGACGGATGGTTTGGATTCCTTACTTGCTGATTTTGTTGTGTGTGGTTCTCTCTGCTGACCTTGTCGATGTTATTATGATGTTATCATGGATTAGTGATTATCAGGATTTGTGCTAGAAGATTGTTAATTTTTGACGAAGAGGATGGAATTGTGTTAACACAATGAGCGGTAGGCGTAACTTTTGGAGTTTGTTCATCGTTTGTTTGTGTATTTGTGTGAGCTGTTATCCTAGCCTCCCCGAACGAAGTTTTTTAAATTTCAGTTATTACCTGTTATAGTTTACTAGCACCGTTAATTAGTTATCTAAGTTCGTAGTTGTTTACTATCTCTTTGGATGATGTGCATTGAGGTATAATTAAAGAAACAGGTGTGCCCCATGGAGTTTGTCAAGCTTAGTTTTTGCGATGTCATATGATACCACGTACCTGATATAAGTATATAATGTCAAGTAAGGGTCTAATTTGTTTGATGTGTTGTGTGACATGCTTGTTGTGTGTGTCTTTCAACAAGGATGTGATGTACAGCTGTTAATGAAGTGACATGTATCTTTGAAATCAGTTGTATGTATGAAATTGAGGCTATTCCTTTAAGAGTTATTTTAGTCAGTGAACATAGCTCTTGTTTCAGTTGTGTATTCTATATTATTTTAATTTTTAAAAGTTGACAGATACTTAGTGAAATGGATGTTAATATTTGGTTACTGATGCTAATAGTTTACTTTATTTGTGTTGGTTTAATGCATAAAGCCTTTTTGGTTTCTGTATACATTTTTGCATTGTACTTTATTCATGAATATGCTCTTTTGTATTTACTTTATTTCATTCTTAAGTTTGCTTTTGTAAATCATTTGAACAGTTTTGCCCTATATTCATGCAGTGAGAAATAAGTTTTTGTTGAAGGCCTTGTTGCTCATTGTTTTCTGTACTTATTTATGATTAAAAATGTTTTTTTATGAAGATGTCTGCTTGTAGTTATTTGAAAGTGAAAAGGATTAGTTAATGCAACTTTTTAGAGAGCAGAATTATCCTGATCAATTTTGTTGTAAGCATGCAATGTTTTTTAGATTTGTAGTTCTCATATTACACATTTCTGTTTTTGGGCATTGTCTATGTGTTTGGAAACCACGAATTTAGTTGTGTATCAAAATAATTCACTCTTGTAAATTGATGCTTTCTCTCTTGAAAATTTAACGTTCAATAATGTAGTTAATTTTTTTTCACTGACAAGAACAGTGTATCTACTGCTGTATTTTGAGTATATTTGATTTAATCCTGTATTGAAACTAATTTTTTGAAAATTAATCTCAATTCACTCTTATCTAGCAAAATTGTAACAATTGAGCATTCTTATGATAGGCCCTTTGGGGTTTGTGGAGAGTGAACTTCACAATTTCTTGTCCTGGAGCAAAAGTTTGAAAGTCTAACATGATTTTTACATCTGATAACAGAATAGATTTACAAGAAGGATATGGGAAATTTTTTGGGTATAGTTTATTTGTACCAATCGCATACTATACTTTATTATTGTAGTATGGTTATTTTACATCAATTTTTACATTTCCTAGTACTGCAATGCTACTAGGTTGCAATGGTAAATGATATGTTCATTTTGAGAAATCTCTGAAAACAATGCACTACTAATTTTATCGTAATTCATTCTTGGTATTTGGTTGAGGTTTTATAAAGTCCAATTTTTTCTCTTTTTTTCCATCATTGCATCATTTGAATAGTGATTGTTACTGTGTTGCAGTATTAGTATGTAATTCCCTCATATCTGTTTAAATGTTTGTAAAGGCTATGAAGCATTTGTATCAGTGTTTTTTAGTTTATTGGCGTGTCCTTTCAGAATTATATAATGAAGTGTGTGTGCTTATGAAAGTAATTATCAGGAAAATTTTTCCAACTGGGACTTTTTCTTTTAGTTTGTTGTGAGAATTTTGATGAGTAAGAGTTATTTGCCATAGTTTTAAAAGAATCCATTTTGGTGGATGAATATTTCATTTATATTTTGTTTCTTATTACTTATTTATAGCATGCTGTCAGCTCACTTTTTATTTTTTATAATCAATTTTTGTTTGGTTGTGAAATGTAATATTTATGAATCCGCTTTTAAAGGACCATGTTTCTACAATGGCATGTTGGTGGTAAGTGGGGAGGTTATATTGTGTTACTTTTGTGCATGATAGCATGTGTTATTTGTAATTGAACCCTTGTGTGCCACTGGGTGTATGAGTGTGTGTGTGTGTGTGAGATTTATTTCTATGTGTGGGGAATATAGAAGCCTTTCTTCTTGTAGGAGGGCTCTTGAGGAGAAGAGGGCTTGTTGATGAGACCTTTTGTGCCCCACAATGGCCAGCTATTTACAGTATTGTCAGTTACATGTAAGTAAAGTGTAATTGCTGTGTATCGTCACTGGAATGCTGACTGTCCACAGTTCTGTAGAGTAGCTCTATAATCGTTTTATGAAGAAACACTGTTCTTGTAAAATTAGAATCTTATATTCATTGGCTAAGGATTATTTGCCCCTCCTACAGCTTGTTGGCAACAATGTTATTTGTTTGGTGGTGGCAGCAGAGGCGGAAGAGGTTGTGGTGTGAAGTGTAGTGGCCAGTGGCTTGTTTGTTGTGAAGGTGTCAAAACACATAGAGTGTTTGAGGTTGTGATAGTTGTGTGTGCATGTTGAGACTTGTATTACGCATGGAACGTGGTGGCACAAATGATTATTTTAGCAAAACAGATAAAATCTTTCAAATTACCTTTAGTTTATTTTGTCAAAAATGAGCATGATGTTTTATTACTTGGTAAGATTTGAGTCAAAGATTTTCTGACATGTACGTAAGTCAATGAAGTATGCAAGTAATGTAATTCACTTATGACTTCTTTCTTCAAGGTTATAGGATTTTATTATACAAGTTCTCTCAAAGACTTGCCTGTGTGATGTAAAATGTTTAAGATTTGTTATTCTGGAATGTTCTTTGCTGATGCCTCATTGCTCTGAGTGTGGTCCTCACGAGGAATGTAATATATGTTTTTGTGAAATTGAAGTACATATTGCTCAATAAGACCTTTCAAAGTAGCTCTTTAAAGTACCTTTTACTTGATTCTTCTGATCATGAATCGTTTTATCCTAGGAATTTTCTCCGTAAAGATATTTGTCAAATTTTGCTTGTCATAAATATTGCATGTATTTTGTAAATTTTCGTGTGATTCTTCTTCTAACTTTTCTTTTTTCTGGGCATTATTAAAACACCCCATTTGGACTTCATTCTTAGTTATGTTCTATCACACATTCATAGCTACCTCAAGTTTAATTGGTAGCAACTTAACATTGATGACTAATGTATTTGCTTTTAGAAGCAAACTTTATCACTCATATTGTGAGCAAGTTAATTGGGTGGATTCAGTAGTGTGCAGCACTCTTGAATACCTGTTGAGTTGGAGCTGGGGGAGGAAATTCAGTTGATGCAGAAGCATTTCAGAGCCTGCTACTGAAACCTCCTGTACACACTGCTGTGGTGTAGATTAGTACCAGGGTGTGTTTGTGAGATGATTGAGTGCTATGATGTTTGATTTTTTGACAATATTTACCAACACAGAACAAAATAGAAGTAGGAAAAATGCCACTAAATGATACTTCAGATGTAAATGTCTTATCTTAAGGTTTATAATTATATTTTTTAGAATATTGTCATCTCTTAAGTGAGTAGTAAATGTAAGAATTATGTTTGATGGGAGGAAAAAGAGAGTGAAAATTTTACACCTTCATATTATTCTCATTCCTTTTTACTTGCAAATAATGTTAACGACATTGTGCTCCTAGTTTGCGCGTTATTGAATGGATGTGGTTGTCTCATCTATTTGATACGATGAGGAAAGAGCTGAACAATTGTGTGTTGTTTTTGTATAAATAAAGCATGTATTGTCATGTTCTATTATCTAAATGCTTTCTTAGAGCCTTATAGAATCTTGTAATTCTCGTTTGTCCTTAACATTTTATTGAGCTTTATCTTTTGTCGCTATTTGTTGAAAAACAGTTAGTTATACAAGTCTTACCTCTTGGATATTAGGGAATTTCCTTTTAGTTGTCATGTCTTATTTCAGTCCTCCTTTGAATACTTTGTTGTTGTTTTTTTCTTGCTGGTTCTTGTGAAGTCTTTAGTATGAAAAATTATTTTGTTGTCTAGTATTGTTAGTGCATGGTGTCCATCGATCAGGTGCAGAATTGTTTGCCATTTAGCTTAACATTCTTTTTGTCAACTATTATTTTATCGTATGTTCCCGAAGTATTTTTTGAATTGCTGGAGCAATTGTGTTTTGGGACACTGCTGTTTCTTATAAATTTTGAAAGATTTTCCAAAATATTGGCTGTAATTGATAGTTTAGATGTGTTAGGTTCATGCAAAATGAGTTATTGAATATTAAAATTTGGGTCATTATCTTTAGTGCTTTTTGACAAATTGTGCATTCTTAAGCACTTTTAAAGAAGGGATTTTTTCAAGTATTATGTCATGCAAATTTTGTTCTTCTATATACTCACACACACACACACACCCTCCCATCACATTTTACAATATGTTTACCCCTCCCTTTCCTATGTGACTTACAGTGTTTTGGGTGTAGTGTATAATATGCAGTGTTTTCTTGCTTTAACAATGATTTTAAGTAGGAAGTTATTCAAGAAATTTTTGACATGTAATTCATGTCACACTTCATCACCATGTTCAATTCTCCTCCAGCTTTAATTAATATGTGAATGAACCCTGAGGTTAAACTCAATTTTTCTGTAATCTCTTGTTGGGAATGTATATTTGGTCTTTATTAATCATTGCTATTGATATCTATGTTCAAAGAAATAAATATGGTGTGATGAAATAGTTTGTTTTTTCTTTATTTTACTGCATTTAATTGTTTGAGGTACATAGAAGATTACTTTGTTGTTTGTCATACTTTGCAGAATTCTTTAAGTGGATAGCTATTTGTTCTGCATGCTGTAATGTAGCATGGGAAACAGGAAATTTTAGATAAATCTTTTTTTCGTAAATGAAATATTTAGTGTTCAGGTTGAAGTAATTTTCTTTATGGTGAAATCAAGTGCAATACAAATTTATACACAGTTATTTTGTTTAGAGGACAATTGGAAAGGTTGCTTAATTTTTGTATTCCATTTTGCATGTTGTCAAATGTAAGCTGTGCTTAGAAACTTGATACTTCCTTTGGTTCGGTTCTTGCATTGTTTTTGTAGATTCCTTCATGTGCCGTGTGTCATAAAAATTGTTACTTCTTTCAGGGACTGGAAGCTACGTTAAAAGATACCAAGAAGATGTATCAAGACAAAGTGAATGCTCTACTTGCTGCTTGGGAGCATGTTACCACTTTCATTGCGACATCCACTCAAGATGCTGCTCAAGAGGGTCTCATAGAGTGGGTGCATAGGTTAGTTCACTGGCTTAGAATTGATGTGCGATGAACTAAGTGTTCTGTATTTAAAAATATAGACATTATAGTTTTATTTTTTTTAATTTTATGATTTGAAGGTGTTCTTCAAACATTTCTTCATGATTAGTCTTTCTTTACTTATTTTTCATTAATTTTCCAACTCGTTCTAATTTTTAATAACTAATTCATTGTTCTTTAATCACATGTTTAGTATGTTTAGGAATACCTTGTTTGCACCAGCAATTTTACAAATATATGCCAGCAACACAATGCTTGTATTTGGCAGGTTGATTCATCAGTATTTTTTAATTCCAGAAGAATGTTTCACCATAAACATTCTGTATTATCATTAAGAAATTTCTTTCCACAATATATGGTCTTGCATCAATAAATATATTGTGTGAAGATTAATCTTCAAATCTCACTTAAAGATGTTCTCCTAAAACACTCGTTTTGAATGAGCTGGAAGAATATCAACTCGAAATGTAATAATAATAATAATAATAATAATATTTTATTGAACAATCATAACAATAGCAAAAAGCGAGTCATAGTACTAACAATAGTTGCATTATCAATACTCTTTATTTATAAGAATAACAACAATATATAATATATCTTCTCAAAACGGAATGTAACAAATGGGTATTACAGAACTTCCGTCAACATCTCAATGCGAAATGCTTTCATATCCCAACATAAGGTTCTTCAGTTCTAGACATCTTGTATTTTCCTTACAAACCTCACCATGGAATCTCCTATCTTGGATCTATTTAAGCTGATAAATATCAAAAATATATTCTAGTTTCTTGGGTACATTGTATATAGTTACTCTTGACTTGGATATGTTATTTGGTAAATTATCAAAAGACTTTTAAATAATTTTTTTAACTTCTTTTACACAATTGCCAATTTCTGCCCCACAACATGTCTTGAGAACAAAGCATGTTGACCTCCTTTCTTTCAGTGTAGAGCTGTCTTGGTTCCTCCTTGATAATGGTGATGACCTCTCTCTTTGTATTGTTCATTTCTTTGAGATTTAATTGATGAATTAATAGGTGAAAAAAGCTGAAAATTTGTATTGTGGAGAAATGGACGTGTGATAGTTGTGAATCACTATTTGTTGGAAAGGAAGAGCAATATTTCAGTATTAGTAGCTTAATCTATGGTTTTGCATTGTGTTGTGATTTGATATCTACTAAGTTCTATACTTTAAACATTTGCTGCCGAGATCTCAACGTAATTCATTACATTAATGAAGATGGTTATTCTGACCCTTATGTGAGAGTTGCGTCAGGCTTGTTGTGTTCTGTTTCATTGGCAGTTAATATGGTTTGTCATCATAACATATGTAGTTGTCGTTTTTCAACTCTGACTTGGGGATGTACTGGAAGTGGTGTTGAGGATTAGTTTTCGGGAAGTTGGCTTTTGAGGCTAGAGCTTGATGTATTGAAGCTATTCTGTTATTGCTGCAAAGATGTTGGGCAAGACTTGTGCAACCAAATATAACATATTCTAGTGTTTTACCATTGACTATGTTCCTTCTGCATCTGTCACTATTTATGGTAGGTTCTCTAACTGTATGTTTTAAGTAGTTTCTTTTTGTTGGTATAACTCCATTGTAAGCCTATCAGTTCTTGTAAAGATGCCAGTATGCTGAAGCCAAGTCGACATTTTCTTCATGTTGGGCACTGTAAATTGTTCTGCGCAAAATTTATTTTGGCTATTTTCTTTCTTTCTCTTTGAGAGTAGATATTTCAGTAGTATACGAGGTGGGGGTGTGATTGTGGTCTACTTCTTTTAGTGCTTTCAGAATTTTACTGGTTGTTGGTTTTTGTAAAAAATATTTGAAAAGGGGATGAACTGGTTGGTTGAGAAGGGCAGTAGTGCCTTCCTCCTGATTCGCAAGGAACTTCCCACCTGCCTGTTCTTAACTGAAGATGCAGAAATTTGTATTTGGTAATCGTGCTAGGAATAAGTCTCGGTAAATCAGAGACAGACCAACATCATAAAGCTGTGCTCTAAGGTCGATATTGCGGAGGAGTTTAAAGCCTTAAGAATTGTTTTCCATTAATTGATGTTTTTTTGACATTATTAGGTCTTGTGTAGACTTTTGTTAGTAATTTGTTTTTATAACAATTCTGCGACCAATACTTCAAGCTGGTATTGAGCCTAGATTTTTGCAAAACTCATCGTCAGTCATGCATTCTATCTTGTTTTTCTCTTCAGACCCTTCTGCTTTAATTTTGCCCTTGACACTGTTGTGTTTTTGGCACTTGTTTCCAGATTCAATTTTTGTACTTTTCACAAAGTTTTCTGGTTTTTAGAAGTAGCATATATTATAATGTCATTAATATACAGGAGGGTTCACTGTATGAAGACTTATTTCCTTTCTTGATCCAAAACCTGAAACCAGTTGAATTTAGAAGATTTTGAAGGGAATTGATCACTGTACAAAACCAAAGAGCTCTTAAAACACTTGCTGTGAATTATTCCACATTTGATGTGGATCAGTGATGGTGTAATTGTTGGATTTTCTGTGGTTTGGTTAAGTAGTATTTTAAGCTAGTTTGAGTATGTTGTAGGACAAGAAATCAATGAACATGGGATTGATTTTATAAATTTGCATATTGTGAAGAATATATCTTGATGAAGGGAATCAAAAACCTTACAATCCATAAAAGCTTTTTGGAGATTTTGATGATTCTGTTTAGTTTTATATTATGTTGTCAAAAATTAGCTGTTATTTGCATTCACAGTAGTCACTTATGCAACCTTTTTGTTTGTCAGCTATAATTTTGTTTTCTTCTTTGGTGACAAAATCTTCCTGATCAGAATGTGGTGAGAATCTTGTGGATTGTTGATAGGATGTTTTTGTAGGGATTTTTTTTGTAAGTGTGACTTTGGGAATTGGGAAGCTATACCTGCAGTAAAGAAAGGGGGAATTGCCTTCGGGGGGGGGAGTGGATTTGATGGTGTTACTGAATGGATTAGGTTGAAAGTGGCAAGCAGTAAACCATTTCAAGTAAAATAATTTGAGATTTGGCCTACTCCAGGTTATTTCCAGATGTTAGCTTCTGTTAAAATGCATTTTTCACATCAGTTACATTTATGACATTTTTATTTAGGATTTGTAGTCAATTCAATAGTTTTTCTACAGAGTTTTATGTGATTTTGTACTAAAAAAACATCTGTCTAGGCTTAAAAAACTGAAAATGGTTAGTAGTAATTTTGAATAGAGAATGGAGGATGAATGTGGGTATGTAATTGTACTAAAAACACCACAAATTGTAAAAACAAAACAATGAAATAAGTATTTAAATCAGGTCTTTTACTCAGATGTAAGAAACGTCATGTTGTTCTTGAAACCATGCATTTTAGGAAGTGAAAACTGACATTTAGACATTCTTTGTTTTAATCGTTGAATCGCTTTTAACTATTAACAGGGATAAGATATTGTAAAATATATTGCAGCCACTAAAGGGTCTTAGAAAATCAACGGAAATCCCCTATCCACCCATGTTAACTTAATTTGAAAAAGAGACTGTCAAATCAGTTGCCACAAAGTTTTAAAGAAGAGATCCCAGTATGTTTCCAGTCACTAATGAAATTGATCCTTCTGATTTGAAACCATCCAGAGCAAGTGTTCAAAGTTGTTGCTGTGAGTGACAGCTCTGGAGGGGCATGGGAGGATTCAAATGTGACTGTCGGAAACTATTGATAGTATGGCTATGGTTAGCACACATTCATGATTTCTTGTCCTCTACCACATCAGACGTATGTCCATTAACATGATCGCTCACACCTTTGAGAAGGGGATCCTCTCCCCCCCCCCCCCNTTCTGCGTAAACAGAGTCTTCTCGTGTAGGGTACGGCTCTTCACCGCACACTGACAGTCTTGGATGCAGAGTCATCGAAGGTGAAGATCTTGCTCATCTTTGGGGAGGCGAGGACCCAAGTGAACTCATACATGTACAAATGATTTACCTCTCCCTGTTATTATTATTAGACTTCTTATTGACCCTTTATTCTTCTGTATTCTTCCATGAGCTTTAGAATCAGTCCTTAAGATGCAATATTAAAGATCTTTTTTGTAATTACTCGTACTACTACCAAATTCTTTTTCTATCTCTTACTACTAGCAAAATTGTTTTGTGTAGTAGTTAAACCCATGTGTTCACCTTCTCCTCCCTTTTTGTTTCAGGGGTTTCATTGCATTTTATTATAATTAAATGTCAAGCTACCCACATTAAGGTACCATTTTAGTGGGTTTAATACACTCAAATTCTAATAATAATGTTTTTGAATGTGAGTCCTTGACTCTAATGAGTGCACAATCACAATTTTATTTATATTAGTTTTATATTTATAATAATTCCAGTTTTTATATTAGTATTGAAGATTACACTCTGGTAAAATATTTTTGTCTGAAACTATAATGATTAATGTATTCTAAAATAAGTAAAATAAGAATTGGAATGAAAAATCTAAATGATCAAAACACAATTATATCACAAAATTCTGACAAGGAGCGCTGCTAGTACTTGGCTAAAAAAATATTAATGAAGTGATGTTGGTCACTCACTCCACTTGCGTTTTTCTGTTATATACAATTTATGTGTGATAAAAATGTATGAGAGTAGAAAACAAGTGTAATGAAACTGTTTTTAAAAGGGCCGAAAAGAGATATTCACAATTTTCAGTCATATTATCCAACATGCAAAAAAGTATTAGATAAACTGTGTAACAGGAGGGTAGTTAAGTATATGGAAGAAAATAATATATTACTCCCCTTGCAATAGAGCTTTGCAGAAAGGGATAGAGCATGTTGTGGGTCAGCTAATACAGCATGTAGGAAATAGAGATAAGAAATATGCTATACGCTTATGTATTGTCATTGCTAAAACCTTCAACAATGATCAGTGCCATGATAGTTTTAAGAAAATTGGTATAAGTGAGCGGATGTAGAATTGCATGAAATCACACTTGACAAACAGATGAGTGTGTCTTGAAAAGGGAAAGGAGAATTGTTTGTTTGAAACGACAAAAGGGTGTCCACAAGGATCTTCTTTGGGACTCATTATATGGTACCTGGTATTCAATGGGGTATTGCAAAAACATGAAAATGGTATAAGGTGCAAAGCATATGCTAATGATAATATGTGGAGGGAACTCGTGACTCATAATAGAGACTAAAGGAATGGGATATCTATCTAGTCATATCTAGGATGGATTAAGCTAAGTATCTTGATGTAATTATTAACTGTAATTTCTGTATTCAAATAGAAAAATTGATAAATAAAATGAGCTATTTTCTGTATATTCTGTACAAACTGAAACACCATAAAATATACTATTTCTATTTATTATGCAATTGTTTATAGTATATTAAATTATGGAATAATAGTGTGGGGTGGGGCTTATCCCACTGAATGAACCTATGTAGAATTTCTACAACGGAGATTTATTAAATTGATAAATAATAATAATAACATAATGAGCTTTGATCAATTGTACATTATCAGGTGTATTTTGCACCATTATGACAAGATGAGAGAAATTTTTCAGAATTCTAAAAAAAGTTACAAGGTACAAACTAATCGACATTCTTAAGGCTAATAAGAGAATTGCAGAAAAAATATAGTCTTTGTACTGCAATTAAATATTTTAATGCAATGTCTAATGATCTGAAAAGTTTAACTTCTCCTTCGGAGAAATGGTTGATGAAAATGATATCGAATCATACAAAGACTGTGATTCAATAAGTCTAAAAGATATATACTGTGTAATAAGAAAATAAATTGTTTATTAAAATTAATATTTGTAAGATATCCAAGAATGTTGGAAAGAACCTTGAGTTCATGCAATGTTCCTAAAATTTTTGCAGCTAAATAAATAGATTAAACAGACCATTGCTGTTAGTTTTTAGTCTTTATTTAATTTAATCTTGTAATGTACTAGCGCCTGCACATAGAAGGGCTTCCTTCTTTTGCAGGATACACTTGTATCATCCATTTTCAAAAGAAAAAGGAAAACTGTATAAATGTTTGATTAATAAATAAATATTTGTTGAAGATACAAGAATGATGTGAAAGGAAGGCCTTACAATCAGGATAAGATGAAGGCCATACTATGGGGGAAAGGGATCAAGAAAATAATTAAAGTAAGAGGCAATACCATAAGGGTAGGAAAATATTTGAGAATAGTAATTGGTGAGGAGCTCTCTCTTTCTCTCTCTCGTGTATTTTTTTCAGAACACATGCAGGCAGTAAGGGAAAAGGTGAAAAGGTTGGGCAATACCCTTATGAGGGTCAGAATACAATAGCTTAACATAGGACCCTTCAGACTAAAACAACTTTATTGTGGGACATTCTGCCAGTTATAGCCTATGGTTCAACTATAGGGGACCATAGAGTTTTGCAAGTGTCCATTACGAGGATATTGCAGGACCTACGAACAATAAACCTCTTATGGTGGAGTAATTGCTATCACTTGGCGTTGGGGATAATCCTAGGTGAATTACCGTTAGACCTGTTGGTAGAAAAAAGCATATTTATTGGTAGAAACGATGAATAATTTGAAAGAAACTAGTACGAAATATGAAATTTTTTGAGGGTATTGTGTGAAAATTATATCCATCTCAGGAGTGATGTGAAAGAACTACAATAAGAAAGACAAGAAACAGAAAATTAGAGTTGTAAGAAAATTGTACAAAAACCCCAGTAATAGTATATTTGGTGAAGGGGCAGAGAGGAGAAAATAAATTAATATATTAATATTAGAAAAATGTAAATGGAGTGCTTGGCCTACACCACTCAATTTTATTTTATGTAGTGACTTCACTGTAAAATTGTGAAGTAACTTAATTGAATGAGACTTTTTAAAGGGAGGGTTGCAGTTTCTCTTTCTTGGTTTTAAAACTAGCATGGATATAGTTCTGATGTCAAAAAATACATTGATGATATTGAAGATACTCTATTGAAAGGAAGGAGAGAAATGTGTTCTGAGGAGGTAATATGATGATGTTTTGAAGAAGCTGGAGCATAACCCCAAGAACATATAGTCTGTCAAATGATGGGAAAAGAAGTAATTTTAGATTTTTCAGAATAGGAAAACAGTATGAACTCCTTATTAATGTCGGATGAGTATCTTGCAGTTGAAGATGACCCCTCCAAAATGTGTATTAAGGTTGTCAAGAAAATTGTGAAGATAATAGGGAAATGCTTGACAAACAGAAAATATTTTTTGTCCAATATCTCCAACAGATTGTTTCATTTCATTCCCAAATGTAATAGGCTACTGATTTTTTTCTGTTTCAGTTGAAATAATTTATAATTAATCATAAATATTATTGAGCAAAATGAAATTAAATATTTTTCTGCGCGATTGGTTCTGGAACCGGAACATATTTACGCTATTGGAACTTGGTTCTGCCAAGAACCAGTGAAATCTAGAACTGGAACCAACCTATTGAGAAGTTGAAAAGCCTCTCAAGATAATTTTAGTGTATTTGGAGTAGATTACTACTGACGCTTTTATCGAAAGTAGTAGAATTAGAAGGCTTGGAAAAATTTTGTGAATTTGAACCTTAGGGATCAATAAAAAAATGGTTCATAAATGTTTTTTAAATCCTTAAAAAAGACCACCTTCTCCTTTGTACTGAATGGTTCAGAGGATTTTGAAGCATGAGGAAATTAAATGAATATGGACAATAAGAATGAAATGACACTTCATTTTTAATGATACAACTCTAATTGAGAAGAATATAACTGATGACAATAGCAATAACTGGAATGATTTCAACAGTGTTTTCTATCATGATGATCAAATAATTCTGTTTTTGTTGTAAAAAGAATGTTAAAATGTTAATGAAACAATTCATTGGTAATGCCAAGAATTTGATCAGACCTCAAGGTATTTTATTTCACACAGTCCTTTTTCCGTTGTGTTCAATGATATGTGCTTACAATGCATGCATATACTCAACTGCCAATATTGAGTTGATATTGGTGTGTGGGGGAGCTTGTGAAGTTGCACCTCAGGTGCTTACAACCCACTCTACAGCCCTAATCTTAGTCAATGTGAAGTGTTAAATTTCCTTTGATGGGTGGTATGTATTTTGTAATAACTTTTTTTTGTTAAGAATTGTCATAAATCTCTGCATTTATTGCTTTACAGGCACACTCTGAATGTAGTTCTGCAGGGTGATTGGCCTAAACTGTCACCGGCTACCAAAACCCATTTAAGTGTTACTCTTCAGAGATGTGCTACACTTCTCTCCAGTCATAATTCAGCTCCCAAGTGCCGTATGCTGGTTAAACTGGTAAATGATCCATGGGGACATCCCATTTTGAAAAGAATAATTAGTGGATCTCAAGAAATCACTGATGAGGAAGGTAAGTGAAAAAATGTACTTGAGTCCACAAGAAAAGATTTCAGTTAAGTTGTCCAAATGCAATTCATACTGAATAAGAATGAAGTAAATTGAAGGAAAGTATTTTTCTTCTTGCAATTAGTAATCACTATGCTGGAAGCTATCTAAAGGATGCAAAGTAGTATTTTTACACAACGTTATGCAACAGGATGTGTATAATTAAAAAAAAAATGATTAGTTCTGAGAAATTACTTATCATTTTGACATTAAGTCATTCTTTAGTTTTCCAATTGTTCACAATAATTTTGTTTCATTTATCCAAGTTGGCAATTGTCGGATGACAATGATTTTTGTAAAATATCAATGATATTCTTCCCTGGAATGTACATATTTTTCTTCCAGATTGATTCTGTCAAAATGTAATTCTTGAAACATTTACACACTAATTCAACATAAATCAGCAAATTATGCATAAACTGATGTCATCACGTTGATTTTTGTGTGTCAAAGATCACGTGTAATGTGAATGATAAATTCAGTAAATCTTTGTTAACCAATTTTGACTATCACCCAGCAAAATTATACTTATTTGTGACTCTTGTGATGTGCTACCCAAGGAACAACCTCAAATTTAACTATAGAGGATGGAACTGCTATCGGATTTTTTATTATAGACCCCTCACTTCTAATAGCTGTGGAGAGTACAACAAAAACCGTAGAAAAATACAATTACCACCAATAGATTGTAATTTTGTTTTGCATATACCCAAGTGAAAAATTTGATTTTATGGATGAATATTAATTTAAAAAAAACAGAAATGTTTCAAAAAGCGTGATATTTTTACGGTTTTTGCCGATACGTCGACTTCATCATTTTTTATAAAATAAACTAAGAATGACAAAAGTACTTCTTATTCAGCAAGTGATCAGCGTTGTGTTTGTGACAACATTTATTAATTTCAATCGTCTACTTGCAAAATATAATGAGTACCCATTACACTGCTAAAACGACCATACACATTATTAAGAAATGAAATTTATACTGTCTCACTCAGAGGAATGCCATGATCAATTGCAATTGAATTTAAACATTTAATACTATTTACTTAACCTCCAAGTGTTTTAAACCATGTTTTGAATAAATGGCCAGCGGTGCATTATAGTTCCGCGCACTGCTGCCAAAGCCGTTTTCAGTCATCAGGTGTGGGGTCCAGTCTGTTAAAGCTACACGGCAACAATGATACGCGTGGCAACAATGTGCGTATCTGAAATTCCTGGCTGGCCGTTTATTCAAAACATGATTTTATTTATTACTTGCTGTAGGTTACATAAATAGTTTTAAATGTTTGCATTTAATTGTAACGTGATCATGGCATTCCTCTGAGTGAGACAGTATAAATTTGACTTGAAGGACTTGTTTCTTACATGCGCTTATTTTATTGACACTTTGACTGTTAAGCAGTCAAAGACAACCAAACAGTTCTTGTCTTTCAAACCTATTCAGTTTTTATATGAATGGCTTTTTCATTCTGTGCTGCTGTTTTAAAAGAAGGCTTCACAGAAGAAAAATATAAATTATTAATTTTAAAATTTAATATTATGAATATATATATTTTATTATACCTTAAGTTATATACCCGAATATAGTCCCCTCCCCCACCCGAAAAAATCGTTCAAAAATCCCTAGGGGAACTACATTTCGAGTTTAGGACCATAAAACTTCTAATTCAAAGTTTCGTGGGTGAAAACGAGTTAAGTGAACACAAGCCGTGTAAGTAACGTAACACAAAGAACATTGATTGATGATAAAGGGATTTTACGCTCATTCGAAGTGATGGGATGGTCCCTTGATTGTTTCCGGAGAGTAACTTAGTTTATTATCCTCCACGTGGTCATACACAGTTTACAATTTTTTTTTTTTTTTTTTTTTNAGTGGAAACCAAACTGGTCCATGTTGTCTAGGAATGACCGATTGTCATCACTGTGACACACAATTTTTTTCGAGAGATGTGGATCTTAAGATTATACTTACCAGAGCCAACCATTTGATAAGGAATTTTAAATATGCATTTCTCTTCAGAAATACTTTGATTTTATTCAACTCCATTTTTTTTGTTTTTTTGCAAGTTTGACCTCTTAAAATAAGGTGGGGGGTAAATACAGTATTTGATGTTTATTGACATGTCTCACAGCAGAGACATGGAGTCCACTGAGTCATGATTTATATCAGAGGTTGTAGCATCAGAACATGTAACATTGAATGCAAAGCACACAATCTAATGTTCACAATTCTTCTGCTCTCTGTACTCAAGATTTCTTTGCCAAGTGTCAAGTGCAGTGAAAGTGTACTGACTTATTATTGGGCAAAACATGTAGCCATCATAAACAAACAACGTACAGTTCTTGGAACACTAGTTGACCATATGATTGGCCTAAAATTTTGATTAAATTATCATGCTTTCTGGTATTTATTTATTTATTTGTTAGACCACCAAATTAATACATTTGTTGAATATAAAATATAAGGTGATGCATTAATTTCTATAGAGTAGGCATTACCTGTGCGTAGGAATGGTGAATCTTAAGAACTAAAATACAGTAAATATAACATAATTTGAGTAAAGATATTTCTAAGTAGAAAATATCACCCTTAAAAAAGTTAACAATTTAGTTCTATCAATAGTTTGTATAACAGCAGAAAGTAATGTATTTTGCTTAATACATTCTTCAATTCTTAACTTTGAGGACTTCGTATTAACCTTAATAATGTTTTAAATATTATATGGTAGTTGATGGAAGAGCTTTATTGACTCAAATAAGCTAGTTTTGCTAATCAGTCTTTTTTGCTTTTGGTAATGGGATGCTCTTATTTTGAGTTATACTTGTAGTTTCTTCTTTCTCATTTTTTAGTTCATAGGAATGGTGTAACAACCATTCTATACAAGTAGTTGCTCGACATTTGATGAATTCTATTGATAATTATTAATTATGAATATGTTTCTGCTTACAATTTTCAACAATTTGTTTTGAGCCTTTGCAACAAGTTTAAGTTGTTACTATACACACCTCCCCAAGCAATGATGCCGTATGAAATAAAGCTACAGAAAAAAGTGTAATAACAAAAATATAGTACTTTGTTTTTATTTATTTTATATTTAATATGCAAATTCCTTCATTTGATTAATTATTGATATTATTTTTTTAGATTAAGTATGTTATGTTGAATGAAAATGGGAGACTGGACCGAAATTCAAACTCGGGATTTCAGCTTAACAAGCTCGTGCGTATACCAACTGCTGGACCCACAGACCTCTGAGGTGGTCTCGTAGAGACTAGAATCCTCATATGAGGCAATATTTCTGTCTATATTTTAGAGTCAGTAGGATACAGAAAGATTACATCAGGGTTAATTTCCAGAAAATTAACCTTTCGTGTTGATATTTTGCCATTGAACTTAATTGTTTACCGATTTCCACAAAAATAGTCATTGATGAAACTGGCAATCCCATCTAAGTTTTCAATTTTCTTAATATTTTCATTTTCATAATAATTTTGTATTTACAAATTGCCGTAAAGTTTTATTGTTTTTACGATTTTTTTCTACCAATTCACTTTCATGCCTACATTTAACTTCTTTTATAACTTTGTTTAATATTTTAGTATAATAGTTGTGTACAGTTTTCTATTGAATATTTGTAGCATCTTATTTTCAAACTTTATATAGGTGCTTTATGGTAGCATAGGAAATCATTATGGCTTTAGTTATCCAGGTTTTCCTGGGTTTGAATTTGCCAGACCTCGTTTTCCTTATACGAGTTGCTTTAATAATACAATCTTTTATTTCTCTTGCTATTAATTCTATGGCCAGATTAGGATCCTGCAATAAGAATGTGTTTCAATTAGTTTTGCTAGCAATGAGTGTGAACTTATTTATTATACTGTAAGTATTTTGTTTGTGTTTATTAAGTACCTCACCTGCAATATTCATAAGCAATGGATAATGATTAGATTTAACAAACATGTTGTTTTCACAGCTTCCTTTACCTGTACCCCTGTCAGATGGATTGTACCATAACCATTTTCTCAAAAATTGCTCAAATGTTCTTCTATTATACTGTTAAGATCTAAAAGATCTATGTTAATATCAAGAAATGTATCTTAAGACTTTTATTAAAAACTCCTTTAGATGCAAAACATTCTCATGTTTTGGGAGGTCGTGACAACTGCATATTGCAGGCAAATGAATGTAATGAGAATCTTTAATTAAAATGGATGAGTGCAAAATACTCGATCTTCTCACCTGAATCTTTTCCGTAATTTCATTACATTTGTCAGTGATATAAATTACCACATCATCCTCCAGATTTATGACATTTATTGTAGAAAACTTTAGATCCAGGTAGCTGGAAGTATTGAAAATGCTCCTGCCTTCAAGTGTCAGTACATAAAATGACCGATGGTTTGCACTTTAGTTTGCTGATTAAGATTTCTAATTGGGGAAAGATGACATTTATTCTTCTTATTTATACATAATTAACATAATCTTCTATACACATAATTAACTTATGCAAATAATTATAAAACTTCCATGCAAATAATTATTTAACTAGTACTATTGCAGATTAGTTCACCTTGAATTATTTCTTCAATTTCTGCTATATTACGGAGAGTAAGAGAGAGAAAATTACAATTAATCAGAACTTGAATGTGATACAAAAGAAAAGTTATTTATGAGTTATAATTGATACGCCTGCTGGTGATGATGTGTTCTTGGCTGTAGTCATAGGGCCAAAGAATTCTTAGTATAACTTTTAGTTGGTGTAATCCTTTTGCTATCTGGTCATAAGCTGAGAGGATTTGAGATTGGTTCAGATAATGAGAAGATGTTACTTAATTTGACTCTTTAAGTCTCCTTAGTCATATCAGTAGCTTCATGATCAGTATTTCTTTTGATTTTCAGAAACTGATTAGCTTTAACACACGTAATACACATTTTAACAGAACTGGTTTTGCACTTGTCTCAATTATGAACACCAGCACAAAGTTTACATTGCACTGATCTTTCACATTTTTGTAGGGTTATGATTAAAACCTTGGCACTTGAAGATATTGGAATTGTCCTTGAAAGTACATTTTGAAAACTGACAAAAATTCCTTGCTGCTTAACTAGCAGAACATAGGTTGCGGGCTTGACACTTGTTATAGTATTCCTAATGTTTTTATCTTTGACTTTGTAAATGAAATAAATTTTCTTGCTATATATCTTTACCTAACTCTTCTTGATGAAGATCATTAACGGTATCAAATATCCTTAATGAGGATCCTCTTTGACGAAATAATCCACTTTGAAATTGTCTCCAATATTGATTTAAGTCTCACTATTGCTTTTACGTTAATTTAAAGTTACTTTGTTGTTTTGTCTCCTTTTGATGCCAGGAACAGAATTTCATACAGATTTAACAAGTTTTGACTGTATCATCAGAAAATGAGTTTTGAGGTTTAAGAATAAGAGTGCAGCTTTCAGTGGAACTATTAGAAGACCCAGTTGTAGACCTGGATTCTAACCTTGTCACACTCGCACTGTCACTTTTGCTTCCCTAGAAATACAGCTGTATCTAAAAAATGTTATTTTCTATAAGCTCACGATTATATTTTGGTAGTTCTGCATTCAAATCTTTGTAATTATTCACTTCTTTGTTGAGTGAGCTGAGAGATGTAATGGGGATATGAGGTTCAACAAGAGGTTCAACAAAAGCATCACAATTTTCGCTACTGTCAGAGTTTTACCTTTCTTTTCTGAAAATCTTCCCATGTTTCATAGGTACCAAAACATATTTATATGACAAAATACTACTAAATCCAATTTAATAGACTCCAAACTAATTATCAAGGTTAGGATTTGTAGGTGAAAATTTCATATGAGAATAAGAAGGGGAATAGTCTAAAATGAGTTAGAAAAAGGGACAGAAAGGTGTTGTTTTACTCAACAAATTGAAGAAATCATCTTGCTACTAGTCTGATTCATTGAGTTACAAACAAGTATACCATTTCATTACTCATCAGTAGAAGAAAAAAAAACGTTCCATTGTTTACTTCCACTTTCAAGAGCTTGTTCTTCCAATTGTTTAATAGTTACAGTCAGGAACCTGCGTTTATTAAAAATAGATAGGTGTACAATTTGCATGTTCACTGCAAGCTGAGGAAGTATTAATTAAAATTAATTAAATATTTGATATTGATTCAAAACCATGAATCATGAAAATCTAAATCCTGTAAAAATGGTATAAGTCATTGCTTAGTTGTTACCCATATTGAATCAGAATGTCCATAATAAATAACCATGGAGTTTCACCTAAAAATAATAATCTAAAAAAAATTCTAATGTTTCGGGAATCATAAATTTTACTATTAGGGTACTAATTGCATATCCTGTAGGGATCCCATTTTGGCACTTCAACTGTATCTGGGGCACCTCCTCGAGGTGGTGGAGGTAAAAAATGTTTATATTTTTATAAAATACATTTTAAAATTGGAATAATGATAAATAATGTTGTGTATTAAAACCCATTTAATATTTAAATTTGACTGTCATGAATGATAATGACATCATCTTTGAACACCAGAAAAAGCAAATAGATAATGATTTACAATAACAACATTTAATTTTTAAACTTGTGTTAGTTCATCATGCGCATCAGTGTTTTATGTATTCAACTCGTATGCGTTCGCTAGAGGGCTAAAGTCCCCCAGATCCTCCATTTGGGGGCTGAGCCCATGCCATATAGAGCAATAAGCTTTATTGCTAGATTAAAATCATTCTACACTCCATGACACGTAATCTAAAAGCAAATAATTTTTTGCTGCAATATATAATTCATAGCAATAGAAATATGCAGAAAAGTACCTGCTTTATTGCATGAATTTACTATCGTGAATAATTTTCAAATAAAGGATGTATTCCTCAGATGTCTTTTGTAAATATTCTAAACTATTTTTCTCTGAGTTGATATTTTCATACCAATGTTACCAATTCTATTTTTTATGAAATCATTTGTATCTAGATCTTGTGTTTTCCCACATGCAAGATGAATTTTATAATTGCTAATAAATAAAACACTTCTTTCACTTTCTCACATTAATCATACTCACCTTGATTGTACATACTGATACTTTTTGTGTAAAATTTTGAGTTGTAAGTCACATTCATTCCATACTTCTTGTAAATTCTGTATTATTGATATTCACAGTAAAATAACTAAGCAAGCATACTCTTTTTAGTAAACAGAGTTCTTTGAAACAAAACAAATACGGTGTATTGTAAGACATATTGTAAGAAATTCAGAAATAGTGAATTTTATTAGAAAAATCAATAAACATTTTTAATTATAACATGAAACTGATGTAAAATAAAAACTGAACTTAACCTTCCATTTAATAGTAAAAAGAATTGGTTTTACCTAAAATTTAATTTTTTCAGAATGTGAACACACTTTTGAAATGAATCTGTGAATCTATACAAATTCTCATGGTGAACTGCATACACAAATTGTGATTTCCCTTTGACTTATCAAAAGAAAATAAATATATTATTTATAATGACCTTTGTTTCTGCGCTTTTAAAGATCATGAAAAAAAGTGAGTAATATCAAATATGTCTGGGAAAATGATAAATTCCGAAGTACATCACATACTCAAAACCCAGTTTGGCAATGTAAATAAAATACATCTTTGCATTGTAAATAAAATACAAATACATTCCTGAGCTATTCAATCACAAAAACTCATAGGACAAATTACTGAATAAAAGCTACTTTAATGAATGAAGCTTCACTGTGATTATGTTTGGCAACTTATCATTGTTACTCTTCAAATGCCATTTCAGATTCGTTCACTAAGATCCATTTTTGTCATTTTATTTGCACATAGACACAAAACAAACATATGGTGTTTATTATGAACTGATTGTAAAATTAAAGCACACAATACCTCCATATGTCTGTAAAACCTTAAATAACAAGCCCTGCTCACAATAAATCCCAATACTATTGTCCTGATGTTCACCACATATTCATGTAACCAAGGTGGCTTTGGCTTAGCTACGTGGCTTAACCAGAAGCTAATGCTTGCTTGGCGTAATATTAATTGCCCAAAAAATGTACTTTGATATAGAAATTCTTGAATGTTTTGAATTTTGTCATGCATTGCAATTTTACAGCTCCTAGCATACCAAAGTTCATGTTTCTGTGACTAGTAAAAGTATCATTTAATTCTGAATTGTAAATCAGTGAGTTACACAGAGGGCTTTATATTGTTTGGGGCTAGTAAAGGGCAATTAGAAAGTTATTAGGAAATTACATTATGTAAAACAATACCTAAATTAGTGTGTAATAAAATTAAATTTTGAAAGTCATTTATTAGTTTATTAGTATTAAAAATATTTTCAACAGCTCTTTAATATTTTCAGATGGTTACCATGAATTTTAGGCGTTCAAATTGAAAACAAAGACTGCAAAAACAAATTAAAAATTGACCCAGTATATAGAGCACAGGATACAGGATGGGATCCTTATAGAAAATATGAAATAGAGGAATTAGAAAAAATTCAGAATAAAGCGATTAAATTCATAAATATGGGTAATAATGCGAATAATTATATAAAAATAGAACCTCTCCAAATTCGTAGAAAAAGAGCGCGACTGGGATGTTTGTTCAGTACACTTAAAAACGAACCAGCGTGGCGGGATGTCAAAGATCATTTAGAAAAACCGACTAGATTGGGTAGACAAGATCACTTTTTCAAAATTCATGAAAGGAAACAAAAAACAGACGTAGGAAAATATTTGTTCCTCAATAGATCAATCAGGTACTGGAACAATTAGCCTGCGGTCGTCCTGGGAGCGCGATTGGGGCTCACCAACCTCTCTTAAATTCAAAAACGTTCTAAGAAATGGGGAATAGACAAATTGAAAGAATTAGGTAAGTTCAGGAAGAATGGGTGCGTTAATGTAGATGGGATGCTAGTGGAGTGATAGTGGGTAGTGAAGTGAAGTGATACGAGGGAAATAAGTGATTTAGAAAAGGTGGGAAGGGAAATGTGAAGCGAAGTGCACGAAAGGGGTAAATCGAGTGTTTGGGTCATCAGCGCAATAAAATGTGCAATAAGCTTTTTTTTTGTCAATTATTTAGATGTTTTTCTTATATATTTAATTCTTTAATAATAGTTGAATCATATAATTTAATGATTTATTTAACAATTTTTTATTTCAGTGCTCTGTGATACGTATTTTTGTATTTTTTGTATTGTATTTTCTTATATACTGCCACCGGGTAAGATCTGCCCAATTACAGTAAATAAATATATTATATATATTATTATATTAGTTAATGTAACTCCATTGTCAAGTCCAAATTAATGTGTAGGTCTAAGGTTGAATCCCTATAATTACTCATGACTGAAGAATTCAAAATGAAAAGATTCTTGCCATTCCATGCTCTATTATTACCATGATTGATTACATCAGAGATGAATTTGATATCACACAAAGCACCAACAGTAAGAAATGATTTTGTATTTACATTCAAGTTACTTAACAATGATTCAATTGCCCATCACTAGTGGATTACATAAAACTGTAGCCGAGTGCCGGCTGTTTTATGTGCATGAATTTTCACTCCCTTATGGGGTGATTTTTGCTTGTTGTCAGATAGTCAATAATTTGTGTATCAAGATTGGTTGAAATTGCTCCAGACACTCCAGAGATATGTGGGGATAAAAACATAAAACATTTTAACGCCTGTTTCACTCCGGGGTGGAATTTTGTAAACTCCTTTCTTAGTGGACGTCTACACCCTAAAAGGAACCTACCTGCCAAATTTCAAGTCTGTAGACATTGTGGTTCCGGAAATTCACACACACACATACAAGACATACATACATATATACCCCAAAATATGTTTAATATACATTTCTTTTTTACCAAAAAGTTTCTCAAAAATAATGATAACAGCCTCCTCTTCCTCCTCCATGAAATACAAAAGGTGTACAAAAATGTAAACGTATAGAAGAAATTCAAAATCATTTGTATGTCTTGCAAGATTAAATTTATGTTCTACATATTTATATATCAAATTAAAATAAATTATAAATTGAAAATACAAAAAGAAATGCATTGAGTACAAAAATACAAAAAGTTGATTAAAATGAACAAAAATACACCACTGTTGTTAATAAAAAATGTTACTTTTTACTATTTTTAATGTATGAATGCATATCTTCCTTTTATGTGAAATTATTGTTGTAAAAATCTTTTGTGGAACAATTAGAAGATCCTGTTTTTACTAAAATTAATATATGTTTTAGAACTTAGTAATATTATGTAAGAAAAATTCCCAAAGTTTACAAAATGTAATAACAAGAAATACAAAAATTACAATAACTAGAAAAGATAATTAATACCATCAAAACTTCAGGAACTTCTCAAGCCAATGTTTGTGTACAAGACATCAGGATACAAGTAACTAATCACCATCAAATCACCAATATTTAACTCTTGATTAAGGTATCTTGAACTCTCAGAGAAGTAATTGACTAGACTACTGACCCACTATTATTCTATTTTCACAAGAGGGACATAATTTTTAACCTACAATATTTTTTGTTTTTTTGAGGCATTAATGTTATAACTGTTTGTAATCTATTCTTGGAGCATCTCCTTTCCCTTCTGTCTGGATCCTTCCTCAATATTTTTATCCGGTATTTTGTTTAGAAATTTTTGGGTTATATTTGAATATTATCTGCCATCATATTTGTGATGTGCTATGAGGATTTTGTGTGTGGATCTTTTCCTGCAAGTGTTATTGTGCACAGTTCATATATAACATGATAAACATAAAACATGTATATTTCTGCCATCTGAGCAATTTTATATTTATTTATATATAATATACATGTGTGTGTGTTGTTTTCTTTATACATTTCCTATCAAGTTTGATTTTCATTTTCTTTTGGAATCTGAACAGTTTTGGTTTGAACCCTTACCACTGAATTAATAAAATAATTTGCAGCTACACCAAATACTAAAATTCCATAGTTTAATTGATATTCCACTTATGTCATGTGAAGTATTTTTCTGGTTCCTATAGGAATTAATTCTTCACAGTTTAAAATATTTCAGAGGCTCAGCTGGAGTTACTTGACAAATTTTTAGCGAGATGTTTCCATGTTACAAATTTATCAAAAATTATGCTGAGATATTGTATATGATTAACTATTTCTATTTTACATGTACAAATTGTGTTGCTGTATATTATACATGGTCATATGCAGCTTGTAACTGCTTTTTTGACAATACATTTATTTATTTTATTTTATGAATTTCTTGCAGTTTCAACATTTAATTTATCTTTGTCTACTTTACCTATGTTCATTTCGTTGAATTTGCTTCATTTTCCAGTACTTGATTTGTGCCATTCAGAAATGGGTATGGTACTGACAATGAGACTTGAAAAACTTTGCGAGTCACGGTGCGAAGACTTGGCTTTACGACTCGCAGAAGTCATTATACGTTGCTTAAATTTGGAAGGATCAAGACTTCGAGAGGGAAGCTCTGATGAACAAATCTCATATATACTGGATGTGTATGTTTCCTTGCTGTACAGATTTAAAAGGATACAAGACATAATAAAATATGTAAGTATTACTTACGAGATATTCTTGTAACTTCGGGATATTCTTCTATGCCTTATTTTCATCACAAATCATTCATTTACTTAAACATAAAAATAATTGTGTTATTTTTTATCATTTAGTAAGAACATTTATGACGGAATAATTGTTTTGTTTTGTGTTCTTTAGTTGAAAAGGCTTGAACTCAAGGATGGATTGCAACTTATTCGTCGGTACTCGAAGAAGGATTCTATGAGTGTAAGAATTTGGAAGCAAAGTGGAAAAGTTGCAGAGTTGGTTGCTCAGTATTTTCTCACTGTGGCCATGGTGAGACCAGTTAGTGAAACGGGTTCTTTGCTGAAAGATTTGATGGCAGAATGGGCTTTCTTACATAGCAGAGTTCCATCAGTTCCATCTACATTACCGAATATGGTTCGCAAATTAATTCTCCCTGCCGAATCTGCCATCCATATTTACACCTTTTGTGAAGTATTGGTTCAACAGGTGAGTTTTCTTTTAATGTTATGTCATATATCACCTTAAAAATAAGCATATTTTAAAATAATCATTTTGGAGTATGAAATTAATACTTGTATGAGAACATGAACTAACTAAATAACTTGATCTTATAATATTAACCTACAAAATGTCCCTACACGTGAAACTTCTTTTGGTGTGGTTTGTTATTTAGTGATGAACTGCGTTACTGAGTTAATAACCTAGTTTGCCCGTATCCATCACATAGCGCAAACACCGATAGGGCGATTTAGATATCTTTTTATTGAACAATGTGAACGGTTTTCTAAATTTTTTCTCCTAGTTGGTATTTTAAGACCGCACAGCACAAATACTTATAGGTCTAGAGCTTCAAAATTCATCACGTACATTCTACACTAGGGTTCTAAGAACACTACATTTTTCCCCCAAGAACTAAACAATTTTTTTGGAATTCCTTTTGAGTTTTTTAAAAGTTTATTTTCAAAGGTTTCTTATACTGGACATTCACAATCACTCCATTACTTCATTTGGTGCCAAAATCATCTTGTGAGGGTGAAAATCTTGGTATGGTGTGTTGGATATCCAACTCGGAAGAAATTCATCGAAGCTGCTACATCTGTCATCGCTTTTCTAGAATCGTAGTAACGTTAAATGGAAATGGAACATCAATTTATGAATTATATTATTCACGTCTTTCTTACATCTTCTGTTGTTAAATAAATCATACGTCTATATGATATATTTCCTACTATCATCGAATTACGAATGTACATTTATAGTAACAAAAAAAAACATTTGAAAATTATTTCGCTTAAAGTCAAATTATTCCTCTTCAAGTTTCAGAAGTCAAATAATTTGTTGTACAGGTGCTGAAATTATCACACAAACCGGTATTGTCATTCACCTACCAAAATAAAAATGCTATGACAATAAGAAATTTCCTTATTATGCTACATTATTGTTACAGTAATTGGTATTCATGTTTCAAACCTCAAGTAGGTTATTTTTCATCACTGCCAATGTGTTTCTGAACATTGCACTCTTTCCTAATTTCATCATGATTAATTGAACGAATAACTTCTTTAGAATGAAGTTGAAATGTTTGTCCCTAGGGTTTAGATTTACTTTCCAGGCGCTGGCTAATTTAAGTTTCTTCGGGAATTGAGAAAGTATTTGTATTATTTAATGAATGTTTTAGATTTTCTTAATTTTGTCACTCTAAACTTGAGGATTTATATTAAACATACATCTACAATTTTCCGTTATTTTGTTCTAAAATTTTCAAATGAGGCTCCGAGTACCTAGACTGATCATAAAGAATGCTCCCATGTTGACGATAATAAATTTCTTTGAATTATCGAAGCCGTTGAGTACAAATGGCAAAAGTAAATTAAATAAAAGATAAGGAAAGAATTTCTCTTATGCTACTCCGAGAGGTCAGTGTTCGGGTTGTCGGTGAAAGGGTAGAGGGGAGGTCGGTCAGGTATTTCCACCATGTGCCAGTGGTGTTATCAATATGCGGTAAAGTTGAGAAACACGGCCATGGACGGGCCCTGACCATGTACTGTTTGGAGGGCAGAATATGCGGTGGACCTAACTCTGTTGGACCGATCTAAGTGACCGTGTAAACGCGCGCTTAGCGGTCTAACGTAAGTCCTGTAAGACCACTTTCTAGGACCGAATCAACGGGTCTTGTGCAGTCTCGTGCTTGTTAAGAACACTTAAAGTGATCTATTGCAGATCACAAATCATTTTAAGTAGATACTCGTCTTCTGTTATTTTAAATTAATCATATTAATAATATAATCACTGTATTCGATCGCGTGTAAATGCAAGCCCCTTGCAGCGGTCTTAAGTTAGCGCGGTCCAACGCCAGACGTGTAAACAGTGAGGGTTACAGTTTCTACAGTTGGTACACGGGTTATCCAGGTTAGGTTCACTCACCGTTTTTTTCGGTATTCGATGTACAACGTCCAAGTCATTGAAGTTCGTTAACGTAAGAAATAACTTGTAATGAGGAAATTGAGAAACCAATGTTGGCGAGCCCTAAAACCCCAATTAAAAAAAGATTACCAAGAGGTGACTCCACCTTTACGGCGGATAACCACGGCAAGACGTATAGGCATGGACGACACTAAACGGCTCAATATGTTTGTAGGAATTTCCCCCCATTCCTGCCGCAGATAATCCTGTAATTGTTGCGTATTATGGGCACGACACTGGGCCATCTTCCTTTTTAAGAATTCTCCAAATATTCTCTGGAGGAGTGACATCCGGACTTGCTGCTGGCCTGTTAGACAGGGACACGTTTCGTACGTAGCCTTGTTTGTGTTATCTTTGCCAGCGTGCGTTCTCTTGTTGGAAAATATATCGTTTTCTGCCAAACAATCGCTGCACTGATGGGCGTAGTAGATTCACGTCAAGAATGCGTTTATAGTCTGGAAACTTTATCGCACCCGTCCAAAATTCCGACCCCATTCGCTGCCATGCAACCCCACAGAGCTTGGATTAAGAACCACACGCTTGTAACAGGATGGGTCGTTTGCTTCATCCTTCTTCCTAATAACCTTTCGGGGCACTATTTCGATATGAAACCTGAAAAATGGATTCATATGTCCACAGTACCCATTTCCACAGAGATGGAGTCCAGCTAAGGTGAGACTAGGTCTGCGACTGCTAAATGCCTATTTTTACAAATATATCGACAAAATTGACTTCCCGATCCGTCGCTTTAGCTTCCGTCCGGGAGCCTTTCGCGGACAGCTATTTCCAGTTATAGTGAAACGTTTTATAATACTACACGCAGTAGATTGTGTCAAGCCGAACGTTCGGCCAAGTTGGCGCTGCAAAATACCATTTTGGTGTTGTATGATTTGATTACGTACCGCAAGATCCGTAGCTCGTCCCTTTGCCATGCTTCCGCCTATCACTGATAATTATCGCGAATTGCTCGCCCTTATATAAGCTGTTTGCTTACTCTGACGTCACACTGATTCAGAATTGTGCACGAAACAGCTGGAATATTCTCGTTCTTTCTACTGAACGAACTTTATTGCGAAACGTTGGGATTCAGAATGCCCCTTTTAGACTTCTCCTGTAGGTGTAGGCTTCTTTGTGGTCAAAGTTGGCTGTAAGTCCGAGAGATCAAAGACTCAACCAGACATGGCCCTCAGGTGTCTCATTCTGGTGGCCGTGACTCTGAGAAGGCAAAGTTAAATTGATACAGATTTGAGCTTTTATGCCTGCGCGTGCATGCCATGAGGTCTTCAAAGCATGCGATCAGAGCTCCTCCTAACCTCGGGCATGCAAATCTATACTATCATTAAAACCTAGTTTTGCCGAAAATATCTTCTGTTCCTACTTTGGAGAAACTAAATTGCTTGGTTGTTCTGAAATGCGACAATAATGGTGTTGTAGATGATGTAAAGAATGCTTTGGAGGAAAAAGGAAATGGAATTTGCATTATAAAACAATCTATTGTAAACTCAGAACGCAATATTGTGGGAGACTTCAAGGACACAAGACCAAGAAACTTATTTGATTAAATGGAATTAATGAGTTATACAGAACATTACTTAGATAAAAAATGTGAACAGTTACATAGAAAAACGTGTTCACATGACCTCCTGCGGTTTTCTCCAGACAAGGAGTTCATTAATACACCACCTTTAATTTAATTCAGAATTGAAAGCTACTAAACCTCTCGTGTTGATAAAGGAAGTCCGGCAGGGATGCAAAGGTGAACTTCGAACTTTTAAGTATGGAGGCTATATGGGATGGATGAAAATGGCAGACAAGGATAAACATGGAGATACTATGTTAGACGTGGCAAACCAGGTAGTATATAACAGACCTGTTAGTATTTTGTGATTTACTAGTGAGAACAAGACAATTGTGGCATAGTAGAGAGTAAGAACTGTGTTTGTATGTAGAAATTAAAGAATGGCCCTATGTAATTGTTGATTAGACCAGAGAACACATACCAAGACCCTTGTATACTTCCGTTCTTACACAGAGTGTAGGAATAAGTGGTTTTGTGCTAATAAATATTGACATTTGTATAGGGGACTTTTTAAATTTTAAACAGTCTTATGATAAAAGGGTTGAAACTGATTATTTTGTCACGGAGGAAGAACAGAATTACGATAGATTATGATATGGATTGTGGCAATAAGATGATCGAGGTTGTTGGAAAAATGAGTGTAAAATCGTCTCCGCGCAGTGGTGGTAGTAGTATCAGCAAGTATACCAAGACCAAAGACGATGAAGAAAATGTAGCCAAAAGAATGAGAAAATACAGGAAACTGGAACAGGATATTCGAAGGGGCAAGCAATGAACGGAGAAGCATGAGAACATGCTTGAAGTAATAGAAATTTAGAAGAATGTCGGGAAAAATCCAACAACAGATACCTGATGGGGTGAAAGTTTTATGGAAAGTCATGGTAAATATTAAAAAAGTAAATGAGTTGCTGCATGCGTGTCTGGGAGAATTGGAAGTATTAAATGATGCGAAGGTGCAGATGGTTTCTTTGGGGAAGAATTGAAAGGAATAATTCTAAGGGTAATTGACAAAAACAGGTTGAGACAGAAGAAGAGAGACTGACTAAAAGATGGTCAGCATTTTGAGAATGTAGGAAAGAAAGAAGAAGTTTTGAAGAAGGCAGGTACTTGCAACACTGAGGAAAGGAACACCTCTCTTGAACAGAATTGCTGCGATGAGTAAAGAATGCCACTAGGTTTGGCTGATGGAAGGTCGCTTATAGTTGGATATGGAGTTACGGAGTATCAAACAGTAAACCAATAATGCGGTGCTATAAGTACCACAGGGCAGCACACTGTAAGGAGAAAGAGGAAATATGTAGTCATTGTTCTGAAACTAAACATGTTATGAAAATTGTTAATTTAAACATAAAGGAGCTATTTGCATCAATTGCACAAGAAAGAGTCTGCCAAGCGGTTATCGAGTGAACGATATGAACTGTCCAGAATATAAGAAAGCACAAAAGATATTCATATGGACGACAGACTGGGTATTACAATCTATCAGTGAAATATACAAAGATCAATAATTTCTTTGAGGGAAAAGTGGTTTATATGGATAGAAATGAGAAAGATGTGTGCATTCAGGAAAGTTATTAAATGAACGGAAAATTCTGTCATGAAGAAGGTAATGCTAGACGAGAGACAGATAGGGAAGGGAACAGAGTATTAGAAATCTGTGACATGGAGTGCAAATACAAAATTGGAAATAGCGACTGGCATGACAATGGTGGTGGTTTTTAGAAAATTAAATGTTTGGAAAAGACAACCTGTGATCAAATTGGGAATAAGAAAGATAAGGATAAAACAAGTTTATTTTGGTGTGAAAATAGATGCAGGTATGAAATCTGCAGCTCACATAAGTTATGTGGAAGAGAAAATGAAAAAGAATTGGAATAACAAAATTTAGTATTGGGAGGAAGTAACTTTTACAACTTTACCAGGTACTAATGGTTCCCATGATAGTTACGGTTGCGATACTTGGTCACGAGTGCTGCAGAACATCGCGCAAAGAAGGAATCTAGAGAAGATACAACAGCTATGCCTGTTGCTCATGAGTGGGGCATACAGGTCAGTGTCTGGGGATGCACTCAATGTTTTGGTGGGAGTGCTCCCCACTGATTTTTGTATACAAAATTGGGTATTGGGGCAATTATGCGACTAGGAAGAAGCATATTATTGGATGAAGAAAAAAACTATCGTAGAGAAGGACTACAAGAGAGAGATAACTGAGATTACTTTGCAAGCATGGCAAATTCAATGGAACGTATCAGAAAAAGGGAGGGAAACACATGATTTCATTCAAGATGTGACATTTGCAGAAAACGTGAAGTTGTTTCATCCGTGACCAACTGAAACAGAATTTTTAACAAATCATGGGGATTCAAATGAATATTTGAAGAGATTGTTATCAATCTATTTCTTCTTTGCCTGGCCTCTCCCATGCTAAATTATATAATAAAATGTAATGAATGTTTTAGTTATGATTTTGGATACTCCCCAAACATTTTCAATCCAAAGATGTTAAACACGTAAATTAGGTTTCATCTGGTCGCTAGGAGGTTCTACCCATCCTGGTTTAAACAAACAATAAATTCTTCAAAATTAAATTTCAATTTTCCCTGTTACTTTTCCTTCCTTTCATTTAATGGTCAGTCAACATAATCCGAAGAGAGAAGAGTCTGATCATTTTCTAAGTGACTGAGGAAGGCTGAATGCTGAAACTGTTTCGTCCAATATGTGAGTGATTTTTTATTGTTTTCTTTTCTATTTATCATTAACTTTAAAACAGTTTCATTTATAGAAAACAGTAGTGTCACTTTATTTTCAATATTTCCTGAATTTTGTGTGCGTGTGTATACTATATATTATACATATACATAACAGTTATATATTTATTGAAATATATTGTAATCGTTCATTTTATTTAGGTACTTATTGAGTTAGTACATTCGTGTATGGAACTATGGGACGAAAACACATGACAGCCAGAGTGAAATCTAAAAGACCTATTAATAAAGTACATGATTCTTTAATTGAGAAATTGAAGTTGTGGTTTCAATACATTAACTCTTCACTACAAATTACATCAATAATACGCTCATTGAACAACTATAGTACTAAATTTGGCATACCTTCTTTTCTTTCTTTGATACAGAGTTAATGACAATATTACTAATTACCGGAATTTCCACTTTTCAAAAACTGGACACAAAATTTAGAATGCTATTATCTTTATAACTCCGTACCATTGTTCAAAAGCACTTCGCCTTTATCCTACATTAAAAATCGACATTCACACTTTCTTAGAGTTCTTCAGGCAGATGCGACACATCTTCACATTAGCATTAATAGTGTGTGTCACCGTAATTAGATGTAATGACCCCATTAGGGCTTCATTAACGATGCGCTCCTTTGACGAAGCGATCGTCGTGTGACGGTAATTAGTCTGGATGGTTTATTTCCGTGACAGTAATACTGACTAATTCCGTCTCGCTTGTACAAGAATTGTACAGAATTATTTTACAAGAATTTCAAGACAGTTCGACATGTTTACAGAATGACAGCTTTTAGCATATGTAGGAAAGGTGTCGAGGGAGGTTCAATTTATCTCGACTCTGGAACAGGTCTTTGGGGATGGAATGGAATTATATCAACTCGCGTCAGCCTACCACATCCTTTCAGTTTCTCCCTTGAGTTTAGTATACTTTTTAACTTTCTCTGCAGTCTTTGTCTGCATACCATTGATTGATTGATTATTTATTTAACCTTCTCGGCTACTTTTTCATACATATTGTAATAGAAAAAATATAGGTGGTACCTAAACATGCAAGCCCCAATTTGCGGTGACAATTGTAATAGAAACAATTATACAGGTTGAATAATTAAATCACTTACCCAGCCCACTCGGCAAGCCTTCTCAGGGATACAGGATGTCCTCCTATTGAAACGTGACAAAAAGGAGGATCGGGGTTTGGCCGATTATTTACGTGAAATATGCACTAATCTTTCGTAAAAGAAACAAAGCTGTTATAAACATTGGTTTCATTATTTTACCCATAATACAAAAAAAGAAACAGTACGACACTTCACAATTTCCCATTTACACTTCCCCAAAAATACATGCAACTAATTGCTACAAGATTAGACATGTTTCAATTTACTGAATTGATCACCTTATAAGGACTGAGTTCTTTTGAAAAATATTAAGATTTATGATTCTTTTAACAAAGTTCATCATACTTGTGAAATCACTGTTCATTATTTAAACCTTTCTTCAATTACAACTTTACAACAATAAATGACGTAATTGCCACAAGAGTCTTTGGTTTGCAATTACTTTCACTTGATGTAATATCGCTTATATATACATGATGATGCGAACAAGCTACCGTAAATGGCCCCTTAAAATGATGGCGACCTTCAGCACCAAACCGCCGTGGGTTTTTGTCCTTCGGAGGGCGTGGATGCACCTGACCACGTCTCGTTGCTTCGGCCCAGTCGGTACCAACGCCTTCTCCAAATTAGCTGCGATGCCTACCAGTCCGATTCCCACATCGAATGTTGGATGTCGATTAAAATTATCTCAAAGCACAACTTGGTGAAGACGTAAATGCATCACTGGCTCTCGTAATGTTCAATTTTGCCACTCACCATAAAATCAGATTTTTCACCAATCACTAGCTCACTGCATCAATTGTTCCGTCCATTAATGTCAGTTCACCTCGTAACGAAAATATCGTTCTCGAATGATCAAATGCGTCTTAGCGCATTGACACCTGAGTGTTGTGTCAATAGAATATTCCAAAACAGAATATTCTCGATGATCAAATCACAGAATTCTATAAACCTTCATTCTTCTCTGACCCTTTTTCTTAGGTTTTCAAAATTTAAACCTGCATCGATCGACACCGCCTTAATTGGTTCTCCCTCCTACGAAGGGTCTCCGAAGAGACCTCCATTCATTCCTTTCACAAAACTCATCCCACTTGAATTTTTCCTATGATTTCTCACAACCTCACAACTGCTTATTTGTTCTCCCTTTCCACAGTGTCTGGACGCTCATTTCTAACGACGACTGTCCTTGTTTCGTCATTTTATTTTGAAACTCGCCATACCCTTTTTCAGAATTGCTGAAACGTATTATGGAAAGGTACAACCAGGAATCTATTATGAACCCCGGGCAGCGCCTTGGCACGTGCTCAGTGAGGGCTGTCTCCCTCCCTTTGACCATCTTTTGCTAACAACTCGACAGACCCTTCTCCCAAAAAGGTTCTGCTTGCGTTCGTTCGAGGGCTCTTGTTGAAAAACGTTTTATTGTCGCGCCTGCACGGACTCGCGAATACCAGATTTCTTCCATTATTCCAAACTTTTTATTTAAAAAATAGTAATAAATAATTATTTATTACTTAAATAATTATTTATTACTATATATAACACAAAATATACAACACAATGTGTACTACAATAAAAAATTATATAGTAAATTAATAGAATAAGTACAAAGCCAACTTATAGGAATTATTTTTGTACCTGCATACCTATTAAATTTTTACTCATGTTTTCTACACGTTCTATTTCAGTTCCAATGAAACATTTGGAACTGGAAATGACTCCTACCATTTGACGTTCGCTTATGGTTACTTTCCACTCCTCAACTACTGTTTCAATTGCTGCTTAACATGAGCAGTTTTTTTCTAAATGCCGATTGATGTTCTGTTATTATACAATTATTTTCCAAGAAAGTCTCTACTTGCTTTTTCACTATTATTTCCAACACTTTCTCATAAACAGGAAGTAAATTAGTAGATCAAAATTAAAAAATTCACTTGCCTTTTTTTGGTTTTGCTACTTTTGGAATAGGCATTACTGTGGAACGCCTCTTTGGGAAACACCCATCCCCTAATGAATCGTTTATTACAACTAAGAATTCCTTTTTCACTACAGGAAAGACTATTTTCAAAGTATCACTACTTATTCCTTCATCAGTGCCTTTCTTTTTTGGAAATTCCTCAGTAATTCGCTCTAATTGTTCTATTTCTCACATTTCAAAGTTTTCTATTACCACCATTCGTTTCACCTTGTATAGACTTCATTACATTCTCAATGCTTCTTATGTAATAAAGGTTAAATGCGTCCGCCGAATTGCTTACTTCGTTCTGGTCTACAAATTCAAAATCTATATTATTAATTTCCATTCTATTATTTTGCTCACCTCGAATTATTTCTTTTAAAGTTTTTCACGTTGCTTCCTGATTACCCTTCTTGAGATCTATCAGATTTTCATAGAATTCCATTTTCGTTTTGTTTATTAATGTAACTACTGTATTTCTTTCATGTTTAAATTGCATCCAATCTAAATCAGAACGAGTTTCTCTAACTTTCCTAAATGCCTCATCCCTCCTATTTGCTGGCACTCTTATTTCATCTGAGAACCATTTTTTACCTTACCATACTTTTGGGATTTTTAATTTTCTTACATATATACTTTCAATAAATTCAGTTCAACTTTTATCCATGCATGGTCCGTTATTTTAGGTTGATGGATCACATCATCTATTTTACTATTTGAAAATACTAAGTCTATAATTTTCTGGCTGTCCCTAAGCTAAGCTCTGCATTTTAGTTTGTAGTTTCCTTGAATAAAAAGAATCAGTTTTACAATCTCTATTGAAGTCTCCTATCACTAAGCATTCACTGTGAGACATACATATCCACAACCTCCTCCAAAAACTGGATGAATTCACCGTCAGATGCATTTGGTGAGTGGAATGTCGCTACTATCACACCATTGTAAGCATTTTTATTAACTTTCACTCCTATAATCCAGGTTTACTGTTATCTTCCGTCTCATTAACACTTCACTTTTTGTCCTCCCTCACACATCAATACACCTGTTTTCCCCGTGACATCTAACTACACTGTAGCAACTTACATTCACTTCGATTTCTGTCGTTAATCTTGTCTCCGACTACAAGCACAGCTGTTTTTTTCGATGACCATATTTTGCATTTGGTCTTTATGCGCTATAAGGTTCTGCGCTTTTCTATGCATGATATCTATATTGATTGTTTCTATGTTTTTACCTTTTTATCCTACCATCTTGTTCTTTTCTTTTCCTCATGTAAGAGTTTCTTGTATGTCGGACATTCTACATTGATGGTTTCGTGTTTGTCGTTAATATTCAAATTAAATTTTTCATTTTCTAATTTACAGTTTATACATTGTTTTCTATCTTCTCGACAATCTGCAGTTTCTTGCCATATGAAAATAACATTTGAAACAACTTTTAACGCTTGCATAATTGTAAACTTAACACTTACGTCTACCAATATTAATTTTCTCTCGTTTCAACATGATTTCCTGCGTAAGTTCGACTTCTATAGATCCTTCGTTGTTTGTTTATTTCCTCATGTTTTCGCCATCATTTCCTCTGTCTTTTACAATTCTTTTCAAGATTCGAATGCGACAATCTTTATGTACGTCTTCCATTCTGTTTTTATTTATTGTTGGCACCAGGTCCGTATCACTTGCTTTCATTTCTTCATCAGTATCAATTACCTTTAACTTTGGTTCCACTACTTGGAAATTGTCCCCACGTTTTTCGTGTACTCCCTCTTTGAGTTTTACCTTTGTGTTACCCACATCCATGTTTGCGATATCCATTTTTTCTTTTTGCATTTTAGTTTTTTCACAACAATTATGTTTTCTTTCCTTTTTACTTTCAAAACTTCCGAAAGAAGTTTCGTTTGATCCTTGAGTTCTTCCTGTGTCACTTCTTTAATAATTCTTCTCGTGTCATTTCTTCATCTTTCATTTCTCGTATTGTTTTAACTAACCAGTCAATTTTTAACTTCATGTTAGATGGTACACTACCATCTGATGGTCGCCTACCACTGACACTACTTTCACTAAAAACATCTCCTACCTATCCTTTCTTCGTTTCTTGTTTTCCTGTTGCTCTCATTTCAACTTCTTTGGCGACAGTGAAAGAATGAAAAGGACCACTGCAAGTCACCAAATCACCATTTCCTTTGTGCTTCTCATGTTTTCCCACACAACCAGGGTGAAAAATAATTTAAAAGTATTTTAGTTTTTATCTGTTCTTTGCACGCAGAACAACGATATTCTTCGTCTTCTTCACTCATCGCACTCGAAAAATCCCCACGTCATCGCTAATACGAGTACAACATACGTCAACGTCCGACCTCGGCAGTTATTGTTGTTACTATTATTACACTATTATTATTACTGCCAAGTGGACTGCTCCCTAATCTATTATTCATACAACATATTTTTGAGAAGTCAAACATTTTACTTAATTTTTAAAAACAATAAGTATACAATATCCTAAGAATGTCAAGGCTTAAGTGTTTATAAAATATAAGACTTTTAAGTTTACCTGAAATGTGAAACCTATTTTATGAATTTACAATTTGACAATAATATAGTAATTTTATTTGTAATATCGTTATCTGAAAATCCTATAAATATTGAACATTTAGTGCTATGTATAGGTTTTGATTCCTTTTGACGTAATACCTTACTATTGTTTGTACATTACAACCACACGTGATAAACATAGCTGGAATTTTAATTTCCATGGTTTACGTAATATTTTTAATTTCTTTTCGTTCTTTTCAAAATGAACTATCACCTTCTACACCAGGGGTCGGCAACCTATGACCCATTTGATAATTTCAAGTGACCCACTTTAGTTCCGAAAATAAAGTATAATATATAAAAATAAATGATAAAACAAACATGAAACAAATATTTTGAGAATTTAAAAAAATGAAAATATATACTGAGAACAACATTTTAGTTCGATTACCATTGATCTTATACACATAAGTGTTTATGTATATAAGATCCATGTCGACAATATCTCTGACCAAAATGTCTCTTTAATACTCACATTTTGGTTCATTTTGACCCGCGGCCATAAAAGGTTGCCGACCCCTGTTCTATACAGTTCACATAGTGACAGATTCATTTTTGGATTTGAGCAGATTCAAAAATTGATCTAAAGCTTAAGTTCTTTTGTGGTAATGTTGGTGAGACACTTAATTACACAGATGTCTTACAACGTAATCGAGACAGGCCATTTGGCGCGTCTGGATTCCGCCTTTGCACGGTCACGCCGACGCGACGAGCACCAGTGCTCTCCGTATGTACAGAGAGTTGGAGTGATAGTCTATTTGGCGCAGCGCGATGGATTTGAACATACCGCGCCGGAAAGATTTTCATATTAACAAGGAGGTATTAACATTCCGCCCCACCAAATGGATGAATGGAGTGATCGTGAATGTCTTGATTCGTGATTTACTGCATTCATAGTTATTTTAGTGTTTCACTATGCGATTCAGAAATGTAGAAAAGAAAATTAGAATGGATAACTAAAGCAGACATTTTGTATCAGAGTTTTAATATTTGTGATCCTTATGATTATCATCTCGTTTTTATTTGGTCTGAAGTAATATTTTGTCTAATTTCCTTCCTTTTTTGCTTTTTTTTCAGTTTGGGGACAGCTTGAAACCTATATGCATTGAATTGTATATTCGTGGTTTAACAACTGACATGAACGAATTAGAACAACAAAAAGTTAAGCATGATAAAGAGAAAGTTCATGAAGCAGAATTGAGATTGTCTGATGGGTTCCTCCGATTAGCTGAGCTCGTTAAGGACAATGTTGGTGTATGTAGAGAATGCATTTTAACTGCATTTTCCTTGAATCCAACTAGGTCTTGCTTTGAAAAAATCAAGGCTATGGCTGTTGCTTCAGGAAAATGCCCTAACCCTGAAAAACAGATACAAGAACAAAGTCGCAACAGTTCACTTGATTGTGAAATGAAAGAAGATTATTCTGAGAAAAGAATTAATAAATGTGACATAGCAGTAGATACGGGTCAGGTTCCAAATGCAACAGAAATGACCAATAATATGAGAATGATTCTAAATCCCATTGATACTAATGTGAATGCTGAAAATGAGGTAACTGTAAGAGCCCCAAATGTTCATGAAATGCAAATAGATAATAGAGTGATAAACTTCTCACACTTATGTGCTGATGGCAACCAAAGAACCCACTCTTCCAATACAGTTACTGTCGAGGGTTTGCCACCTGAAAACTTGGTTTGCAGCGTTCGTGGAATAACAGTTTTTGAAGATGATACCAAAGGCCCTTTCTGTTCTTGCAAGAATGTCCGGAACAAAGATGCATTAGGGCAAGGTTCCAAAGAAGTAGTGGAGACTAAAAGTAGGGAGATTTTTGCTTCGTGTTCAAGGGAATGTGTGGGAGAATCATGTCCGCACTGTGGGAAATTCATTGCTGGAAGGCAAGTTGGTTCATCACATGATGTAAGTTCATCATGCAGTTCTTACATTAGTGGAGGTATAAATAATTCTGCCTTCGCCAAAAAATCATGTAAATCTGATTCTCTTGACTATGATGTTTTGCGGCAACCTAACAAGGTGTTAGATGCTGAAGCTCTTGGCCTCACTCCTCAGTTATGTGATGATCTTGCTGTTGTATTGAGCAGTCCTCGTTACCAAACATTAAGTTGGGTTCTGGATTGGCCTGATTTGAGCACAAGGTGTGAAAAATACTTAGAGAACTGTGAGGAAATGCGGAATACTGCTAAAGAGCTTAAGTATCTAAATATTGATTATAATCAGTTCAAAGATTGGCCAAGTGATGAAGATAGAGATAATTATGGTGGAATTGAAAAGGGTTATGAACAGTGGGCTGAACTTAGTAGTGATCCATCTGATCCTGAGTATGAATATTCTGGATTCAAGAAACATCAAAGACAGTGTGATTCTGAATCAGATTCATCTGTTATTCGAAAAAGCACAAAAACAAGGGGTAGGAAACCTGTGAATCGGCTCGTGTCATCTGAATCTGAATATGAGTCTGGAGGGACCAAGAAAACACGCCAACGAGTTGCTTCTCTATCCATATCAGACACAGATACTGGCACCCAAGATAGCAAAGCTGATAGTCTCGGAAGCGATGGTTTCTCCAAAACGTCTAAGGCTAAATTAAGGAAACATGATGAACCTGTTGCTTCCAAAAGATATCGTCAAGATAATTTACAAGATATGTCACGCTTTAGAGTTATGATTGATGAAAGTAACAATGATAATAGTGATCTGTCTAATGGTGATGTTATGTCTCTCTTGTCACGTGTTGATGATAATGTTAATAAAAATGTTGGCAATAAGTTTTCCAGAACATTTGATACTGGAAGAAATGATTTATTGAAACAAGGTGACAAGAAATCTAGTGACCCTACTGTTTTGAAATCTCTAAGGATGTTCAGACCCCATAATGCCAAAAAGTCATCTCCTAGAGATTGCTTATCAGAGATGTTGAAAGGAAACCGTGTGCATAGCAAAGAAAGTGTCGAGTTTGCTCCAATGCTTAGTACTTTGAACCTAAATCCCCGAATTGTCTTAACTAGGACTGATGCCACTCATCCTGAATTAAAAAACTTCAAAAACCAAGGTTCCAATAACGATTTGAACTGTAGGAAAAATAACAAGAATTTGGAGTATGTTGTTAAGAATCAGTTTCCAATGGGTTTTCCAATATCAGGAGATATTAAGAATAAACACCGCCTGCAATTCATAGCTCAGTCAGTTATTGAAAGTGAGTTATTGGCTAAATCAGTTCCAGGAATGAATTCTTTGGACATGATTGTTCCAGCTCCCTCTGAGCCAACAGTTCAAGTAGTGCAATTACCACAGAACCCTTCCAGTAATCAAAGTGTTAGTTCCTCTGATTCTAATCAGCAGAAAGTTCAGTCCTCCAATGCATCCACAACTAGCACATCAAACTTTATTGATACTCCTGCAAGTTCTAGTGATCGGGATGTTTCTGCCTCTGCGTTTCCATCACTATTAGACTCTGAACAAAATCAGTCATATCACTCTCACTCAGGGCAGCTTACATCTTGCTCAGCACAAGAAAAAGAGAAACCAAGTAATGCACAAGTTACTGTGAAGTACCTGACCAAAACTAATGAAGTAACAGACATACTTAGAAGCTCACTCTCACAACCTATGGGGCACTCTCATACTGCTGCAACAGTGTCATCACAAGGGGGAGCATTGTTGGAGAAAAAGCACAACTTTCAGAGTGAGGTCAAATATTTGACTTCTACTAGTGAAGTGAATGAAATTTTGAGGAGCACAATTGTGGATTCATCTGCTCAACAAAGCACTCATTCTAGTTCAGAGACTCATACACCAACCAAGACTCGATTGGAGAATGAAGTCAAGTACCTGACCTCTACAAATGAAGTTAATGAGATTCTGCGGAGCACACCTGTTACTGCTCACATTCAAAAGATAGGGCAGCCACCAGTCGCTTCTGAAGTGGAACATAATTCCAATTCGCTTCCTCAAGCTGATTCTTCCCAATCTTCTACCCAATCATTTCCTATTGTGAAGGCAGTAGATCTCAATTTTCTTGCAAGCTTCATATCTTCAGTGGGGAACAATTCACAGAATAATAGCGAAAACTCCACAGGTGGCCAGGATTCGCACATGGTACAGTTTTTGTACAAAAAAGATGGCCAGAAATTTCATATTAAACCTGTTTTATGTACCCAGACAAACAGAATGACACCTGCAGACTCAAGTAGTTCAACAGCTGTCTCTTATACACATCTAGATGTGTATAAGAGACAGGATGTAAGNCTCCAGTTGTAGCTGCTTCTCCAGCCAGTAATGACCAGATGCAAAATTCTTTGCCACACAATCTATTCGACGAGAATTTTCGAAAATATTCGCTTAATGTCACTGCCACAGCAGCAAAAGCCAATTCGGCAGAGAGTTCCGAACAAGTAGCCAGCCTGCCAAAATTCCAGCATGTCTTTGGGAAATCTATATACAACCAACAGTCGAGTGAGGCGCGGGAGGAGACGCGTGCGGCGGACTCGGGTGACGCCGCTCCAGCGTCTTCAACTTCTGTACCCGCACCCTCCCCCGCGTCCACTCCCACCCCCGCGTCCACCATAACACCTGCTCCTACCCCTGCTCCAGCCATTTCGAAGGCCGTGCAAACAACTGGTGGCGGGGCTCTGGGCAATTCAACGGTCGGCGGTGCACTGGGCGTGTTAATGAGCCCATTGGCGCTAGGCGCGTCACAGGTCGTTACACTAGCGCCAAAGAGACCTAGGACGCTGCGCGTTCAGTCACCATCACCACTTCTGTACGACTTGCAGTCATTACCCACGCAATTGGACAGCCAGTCATTGCAAACTACAGCACGCCAGCTGCCTGCTAAATCAGAGTCTCGCTCGCAAGAGGAACCGTCTCCCACCGCCGTGACTAAGGACACGGGTGTGATACGCAGTAGCGCCGGAGGTGTAAGTGCTCTCTTAGCTGCAGCCTTGCAAGGCACATCACGCCAATCGACATCGCTCACTACACTGGCCTCCGAGCCCGAAGTATGCGTCGTGGAGAGCTCGTCGTCTGACGAAGAGGGCACTGATGCCGCCACACAGACACTCATCTCATCGGTACCTTTGGTACAACGTATCGCCCTACCTGTGCTACAGAAAGCTGGGGCGCGGGCGACGCAAGCTCAGGTACAGACCCAAACACAGGCGCGCGCTTCTCGACCTGTGCTACATCTTCCTGGTGGAAGCTTGTTAACCCGTGCGACGGGCTCTGGGCTGCGTCCAGGCACGATGTCGGCGGCACTCGTTCCCTCTGCCGTTCCCACTCTCGGAACACGTCTTACAACGCCTCCGACAGCATCTGCTGTTGCTGCCGCCTCCGCCTCCGCCTCCGCTTCCGCCTCCGCTTCCGCCTCCGCCTCTGCCTCTGCCTCTACCTCTACCTCTACCTCTACCTCTACCTCTACCCTGTCTCTTATACACATCTAGATGTGTATAAGAGACAGCTCGTTCCCTCTGCCGTTCCCACTCTCGGAACACGTCTTACAACGCCTCCGACAGCATCTGCTGTTGCTGCCGCCTCCGCCTCCGCCTCCGCCTCCGCCTCCGCCTCCGCCTCCGCCTCCGCCTCCGCCTCCGCCTCCGCCTCCGCCTCCGCCTCCGCCTCCGCCTCCGCCTCCGCCTCCGCCTCCGCCTCCGCCTCCGCCTCCGCCTCCGCCTCCGCCTCCGCCTCCGCCTCCGCCTCCGCCTCCGCCTCCGCCTCCGCCTCCGCCTCCGCCTCCGCCTCCGCCTCCGCCTCCGCCTCCGCCTCCGCCTCCGCCTCCGCCTCCGCCTCCGCCTCCGCCTCCGCCTCCGCCTCCGCCTCCGCCTCCGCCTCCGCCTCCGCCTCCGCCTCCGCCTCCGCCTCCGCCTCCGCCTCCGCCTCCGCCTCCGCCTCCGCCTCCGCCTCCGCCTCCGCCTCCGCCTCCGCCTCCGCCTCCGCCTCCGCCTCCGCCTCCGCCTCCGCCTCCGCCTCCGCCTCCGCCTCCGCCTCCGCCTCCGCCTCCGCCTCCGCCTCCGCCTCCGCCTCCGCCTCCGCCTCCGCCTCCGCCTCCGCCTCCGCCTCCGCCTCCGCCTCCGCCTCCGCCTCCGCCTCCGCCTCTGCCTCTGCCTCTGCCTCTGCCTCTACCTCTACCTCTACCTCTACCGCCGCCGCGCCTCCTACTCCTGTAACTCCTGGGACCTCTGACTCTCTTTTATCACACAACACCATGGAACCTTCTGTCAGCTCCACCACTTTGGAGCAGTTACGCGAGTTTGAATCTGTGCTTGAACAAGTGACCAATACATCGCAAATGAAGGAACGAGGATCTGCGCAGGCCCAGACGGAGCCTCTTTCCACCCAACAACTTCTGCTGACGCCAGCACCTACTTCTGTTGTTGATCAGTCGTCAGAATTTGCTTCTACTTCTGTAAGTTCATCTGCTACCTTTTCTCAGCAGTTTTCCACAGTCACGACTCGTGTGGCGTATGTTAGTCAGGCACCTGCGCTTCGCTCAGCCAGCTCAGTTCCTGGATCAGCAGCAAAAATAGCATCTCCTCTTGTGGTGGTCACAAGTTACTGCCAACCTGTCACCTCCCCAGCGTTGAGTGTCACTTCTCAAAGTTCTTCAAGTCCGTGTGTTACTCCTGCCCCAATGTCATCTGCATCATCTAGTAAAACACCACCAAAACCTGCCAAATCATCTAAATCAAAGTCTCTTAAATCGAGCCCTTCAAGCACTGCTTCTAAGGCATCTCCTGTTCCAAAGCCACAACAAAAACCTCAAGAGGATGAGCAAACAGCTCAGAGGATTTATGCCATTCTGGACGAATATGCGGAACAGCTTCGTAACTCTCCTGATTTAAATAATAAGCCAGCTCCACGGCGGCGATCCAACCCTCCCACAAATCCTAGTCAATCTTCAAAGCGGAAAAAGTCAAGCCAAACCAAAATGAAATTGCTCGGCCATCAGACATCATCTACATCCATCGACATGAGTCCCAGTGCTGATGATCCCCGCACTATGGGCAGCGAAGACAGCTCCAGTGGGGTGGTGCAGTTGTCTCATGTGCAGGACTCTCCCGCTCCAGCTGTAGCGGAGGAGAGTCAGTCTGCGCGTGCTCCCTCAGAGGGGTCTTTGGAAGCAGTGGTCAAAGTGGAGCAAACAGAGACAACGACAACTGCCGAGCGCCAACAACCTCGTATTATTCAAATTGATGCTGCGGGATTACAAAGTCGTGTTATCATGCAGGAAGGTGTGCCAGAAGGTGAGGTGACAGTCTCCAGTGCAACGGTGCTTGCAGGCAAACCGGTGGCTCTTCCTCTGTATGTGCCTGGTGGGGTGCGACAAGTGTTTGTACCCATGGCACCAGGTCTGACGGCAGCTGTTGGTGGTCGCCAGGTGGTCATGTCAAAAGGCGCTGCCAAAGTAATCCGGGTCCATCAGGTAACACTGCCGGGAGGAGCATTGCAGATGGCACCAGCAACAGGAGGAGTGCCAGGCGCTGCAGCTCTTGTTGTTCGACAGATTTGTGGTGGTAAGGCTACAGCAGCGGTAGGTGCTGTAAGTGGTGTCTCTGTCCTGGGCCAGCCCACAGTGAAGCAAGTGAAGTTACCTGCCACTGGCATCTCGTCTCAAGCGTTGAGTGGCGTCAGTGCGCAACCTCCCGTTGTGTTGCCTGCAGGTGCAGCGTTGGCGGGAACAGCTGGCTCTGGACCCGTGCTTACTTTTGAAGGTGAGGATGCTACATTAGAGCGCCTTGACACTGAGGATGTACGGGTAGAAGCTCAGCGAGAGGCCTGCACCTTCCAACAAGGCACCGCGCATCTTGCTCAACCTGATAAGGCATCATATGTTACATCAGCAGAAATGAACCAGAGGACCATAAAATCTGAAGACTCTAATGGAATGAATTCCACCCCGGCTAATTTGACGACGGTTCTCTGTACTTTGAACTCCCACTCTCCCGAGGAACATTGCATTAAGAAGGAGCCAGGAATTGTTGATTGTGCAGAAGTGAGTAGTATCAAATCTGAAACAATAAAACAAGAGCCAGAGTCTGAACTGAATGGGAACCAATCTCTTGTGTCGACCTACCAATGCTTGAACATTGGTTTTACTAGGCACTCAGGAGTGGCTATGCGCAGCACTAATAATCTGCAAGAATGTATGAATGAAACATGTGAGATCTCTGTTTCAAAAGCAGCTAATCTCATCAGCCTTCCCGTCTGCTCTGAAAGTGAGTCTGACAATGCTGAAGACAGTCTACCAGGTGCACACTTGCGGCACATAGGTTCTCAAAGTGCAAAACGCCATCTGGAACCGGAAAGTGCTACTGGTGGTGGAAGCAGCAGCAACAGCAGCGGTTGTAGCGCTAGCGCCGGAGGCAGCAGCAGCAATAGTAGCAACAGCAACAGTAGCAGTAGTTGTCACAGCCACAGCACTACACCTGTGCATTCACTTGACAAGATCCCCAGCTCTCAATTGCTGGACTCGGCTCCGCCCACCAGTCATGTGATGCAGACTGACCCACTCTCCTTTGCCAGAAATGCTGCTACCCTGGATTCTAGTGAGTTGGCTTGAAATTATTTACTATATTTGGAGCCTCATTTACTCTTTATTTGCCAAAGGAAACACAGTGACAGTTCAGAATAACCATTGAAATACTTATTTTTGCAAAAAATACTATTAAGGAAATGTAATTGCTTATGTCTTTAGTTGATAGTTTCAAATTGTTAAATTGGTATAAATATTTTAGGAATTCAAAAATTCTTTGAAGTAATTCTCAGAAATTGTGTTGCTCTCTGATTATATCTTAAGATATGTTCTCAAAGCGCCGTGTATTCATTTTTGCGAATTTTATCTACTGCTGAGGGCAGTGTGCCAAAGTTTGTAGCTTTTGTCTAGGAACCAGGATTTGAGTTGTGGCACTTATTTCCTCATAACAGACTTTCGTCTCTGAAATCTGCATTGCAATTTGGCATGCTTCTCAAGCAGAGTGTTCTTATATTTCCCCTGTGCAGTTGCAGTGTGTCACTTTGCTTTGGCTTTCCAGACTCGCTGAATGATGAATTATTCAGGCAAGAAGCAGCTCGTGTCTCTATGACAAGTCAAGTATTGAAGAAGGAAGAGGAATTTGTTTCTACACCAGGTGCTGCTGACGGTGTTGCTGGTGCCAGTACCAGAACTCTAAGCAGCCAGGATTTGCATTCCCAAGCGGGTTTGCAGCATTCGTTCTGCTCAACTGGTAGTGCATTGGAGGCCTCTTCAAGTGGAGATCTGCAAATGCGTGTGACGGCCACAGATTTACCTCTCCAGAGAAGCTCCAGTGCTAGTGCTAGTAAGTCAGACTTCTGCCAGTCTAAGAATAAGGGTTGCAGAAGCAACCCAGCTCATTTGGACTTTGCGTCCGATATAGGTTATATATCATCATCAAAGTTTCCTTATCAGCTTGAATATATAAACGATGTGACTTATCAGTTACCGTCCAAATTGCCAGCAGAGACTCGGGAAACACCGTGGCGCTACGTACCAGTTGTGAAACGGGTGCAGCTTATTCAGATGCGCAAGAGTGACTTGGATCGGTCAACGGAGCTGGGACCTCCTTTAGCCCTCGAGTCAGAGGCAGAAAGTTCTCCACCTGGTGCCGGTGGCTGCCTATTGGACTCAAAAGTGGAACCCCCAGTACGCCGTGCATGTACCTCCTCATCGGCGCTGTACCGGAAGATAGATGGACCAGCTCGCCTCGACAAGCCAGCAGATGCTCAGCAGAAATTGCAGATGGAAAAGGAACTCAAGTTGCAGAAAAGTTTATCGGAAGAATGTGAGGACTTAGGAGTTGATGAGCCAAGCACTAGTGACCTTTTTCCAGAGGCTGACCTCTTGCTTGATACCAATTCATCTCCTCCATTTGATCAGAACATCCCAGACACACCTGTAGCCTCTGATGTACAAGAGGCTGACTCCTTCTCTTGCTCCAACTTTCGCCCCCTTGATTACTCTTCAAGCAGCCAGGATGGCTCTCAACATGGTAATCCAATTGATTTCAAGCGCCAAGAAGGAAATCCTAGTCCCAGACGAATGCGCAAGAGACCATCCATTGACTGGAAAAGTCGAGTGACTGGACGTGAGAAGTTACGTCACATAAATAGTCGTAGGGAGGGAAAACTACATAGTCTTGCACAGGATTGTTCTGTGAATGGCAGCTCCCACAAAGATGTGCAAAGTCATGATGACTTATCAAATTTACAGGAAGATTCTTCAAATGGAGGTTCAAAAGATGATATGTCTGAGAGTACATCGGGTACTTCTTTAGAATCTTCCCTTTCCCAAAAACATAAAATAAAAATTGAGAAAGACTGTCGTGGAAGCAATTATGATGTTTCACAGCAGTCTTTGGTTAATTCTTGTATTTCCAGTAAAGATCTGCAAGGGGGGGAAATTGAATGTAAGGATGGGATTTTGTCAGAAACTGGAAATGTAAAAACATTTGGAGTTGTGACTTCTAAAGTTAGTTTACCTTCCAACCCAAGGACAAATACATATTCTGGATGTAATGATGACATAAGCAACATGTTTGATTCATATGCATCAAATATGATGTTATCGTCACTTGATGTAACAATTCCTTCTCCAGTTCCTAATCTCCCCTCTCTGGTGGGAGTTCCCGCACAAGGGTCTCCATGTACACAAGACCCCCTCCCCTCTCTGACTGCTGCTCAGAAGTTTTCAAACACATATGGGAAAAGAGCTCTCTCAGGAAGACTAGATGTTGATCGAGTTGTTAAGAGAACTCGCCTGCATCGACCAAATCAGTATTTCAATGACCACATTGACTCTCAAGAAACCTGGGAGTCTTCTAGTTCTCAGGAGAAGACTTGTGCAGATGATGAGGACTCTGGTTCTCAAAGTCGAACAGAGGGTCAGAGCTCAACTCCCGACCAGCCTAATTCAGATGTGGATGTTGTTGATATTAGCAATGATTCTTTTCCTTCGTCAACTACATCTTTTTTACCTAGCACTACTTCAAAAATAGGAATAACAAGTCCCGAATCTTTTGACAAAGCAAAGCCATTGAATATTAATGGAATTGACTTGAAAGAGAGTTTTCCCTATAATGTTACTAAAGACTTAAATGAGGGCAAGAAAGTGCCAAATAATAAGAGAGTCACGAGAAAGACAGTGGAGCCCAACACTTTCGATGTTGAAACCAGTTTGCCTGGCTTGGTTGGAAAGAGGAGGAGGAGTGCAGGTCGGAGCAATTTGTCTCATCTGCAAAAACTAAAATCTGTGTTCCAACTTAAATCCACAAAATCTTATGTGCCAACAAAGCAATCCCCTAATTTGTCCTCATTCCCTGAAAATAGAAAATTGATTGTGAGGGCAAGGAAGGTTGAGGAATGTGGTTTTATCTCATCAGTTCCAGCTTTCAATAAACCTGCAACAGCTGTCCCTCCAGAAGAGGAAGCAGATGCTTTAGGTTCTCCCCAGTCTCAGCTGATGGACAAAGACAATGTGTGTCCTGTAGCGAGTTCGTGTGAAACTCAAATGAATACTTTAGGTGTGTCTCGGCGATCTTCACTGCGTGGCCATATAAAGAAAGGTTGTACGTGCTGTAGTGTGTCGCCTCAACCTGCAAAAAAAAAGAAAGAAGTAATAAAAGTGGACAAACCTAGTAAAAAAGGACCCATTAAAGGACCTGTAACAAAGAAAAGGTAGTTGTTTTTAAATTTGGCTGTACATACATTGTTGTGTGTGTTGTTTTTAAAAAATATTTATCTTTGAAATAAGTGTGTTATTGGCGAAAGTGCAGAGGTCATTTTGTTTTTAATTGAAAATAGTATGTTTGTAAATATGGTGTTCTTTTCTTAGTGCTTCATTTATTTTTCCCTTCTAGAAACTTTTTTTACTACTGGTTTAATTTTTATGCTTTTCTTTTCTTTTCTTTTCACACAAAACAATTTCTTTATATTGACTGTTATTTTATGAAAAAAACAAACAATTAAATTGAAGTTTCACTTCATGTTGATAGCCTTGGAATATATGAAAGTATACTCACATTCGGCTATAACTCAAGTATGAGGACAGCAGATATGTGCTTTTCCTTCTCTGATGGAATGAAAATTATGGTCCTAAGCCCAGGGTTTCTCAAGCCATTTTTATAGAGCCTATAAGAGCTTCCTTCCTTCAAATGTGCATAAAATGGAAAATTTACAGAATTCATTATTGTATAGTGACTTTTACTATTCATTTCCAGCTGCACATAAATTCGTTTACTTTTATATAACTGAAATGTGTTACATTATTCATTGGTTTGTTAATGTAATATGTACTTACAGAAATCTAATAACATGCAGGAACTCTGCAGTTGAGCTCATGTAAATTTGTTTAAAAAGTAATTTTTGATACATTATTTATTCTGCTTAATTTTAAGTTGGTTGTTAAGATTTAAATGTGGTATAGGAAAACTTTAATTTTTCAACATTTCTTTTAAAAGTCAAGATTAAATTGTGAGGTATATGTGTATATTGTGTTTATATACTTGTTAAACATGAGGATGTTTATATCATTAATTACTATTAGTGGGAAATTGTCATTAAAAATATTGAACATGGAAAGTAATTTGATGCAATATTCATTCAATTATGATTTTTTTTAGACTGTGATGTGTATTTTGTTTATATATATTCTGGCAAAAAATGTTTCCCGTTCAATATGTTAGTTATTCGTAACATTTTTCTTTATTGATCCTTTAAGTTGCTAGCCTTCATTATTTTTTGTATTTATTTGGGATTGTTGAAAGTGTTCTGAGGAGTATGTTGGCTCATTCTAACAAAGGTTTGAGAACCCTTTTGTGACTATCATTTGGTAGGCTTGGCCATTTTCAAGGGGTTGTACATGTGTATTTATTATTCATCACAAAGGTTACCTCTGTTTGCTGAATTTTACTTCTGGGGTTGTGTGAATAATGACATTGTAGTTTTCGTTTTCCTGTCATGTTACCTCAGTTATTATCTAGTCATATGGTTAATTTGATCTGAGGTATGAATGACCCAATTAACTGCACTTTAGTACAAATATGTTGATAGTGTGGTTCACCATGCTTTTTGAGTCTTTCATACAATGCATTTCATGTGTACAGTAAGATATGAAATTAACAAAATATAATTTTATGGAATTATTGTAATGGTTTGTGTGATAGTGAGAGAAAAATTTGCCGTTTAGTATATTCATTTGGAGGTAAAAAGATAGACATCCAGACATAACCCCCAGAGCTTTTCAACAACTATCAAAAATTAAATGTTATTACATTACAACTTAATAAAACAATGCCTATTAGTTTGTAGCAAAATGTATATGTGTGTACTAGGTGTTTTCGTTTTGCTACATTCCATGGTAGACCTGTTAGTGCTCAATGTGATTTGACTCTACAATAGACAATTTCTCACGTGTAATTGCTTGTAAACCAATGTGGAGATGAGCTTTTAGTTTTGTTCTGTTTGTATTGGTTAATTTTATATGAATAGAAACAGGTTTATTTTGTAGTAGGGTTTCGTTCTAGATGATTGATTGAAATCATTGGTTCCCAAACAAGTGTTTCTTAGAGGGTTGTAATGGTTAATACATCATTTCAGATCTGTAATCAATTGTTCATATTAATCCTAAAGAATATTTTAATATATAACAAAATGTCTAGCGCAGGAAGTGTTTCAACGCTGTATGACTGATATATAAATTTCAGCTTGGCTAAATACTTCTGCAACTTGCAAAGAAAAATTGGCAATAACTTTGTAGGTTCAGATAATGTTATAATTGTACTTAGTATCCATGATTTCTTTATTTAGCAGAAAAACAACTATTAGTTGTTGTGCAGAATGCAAATGAAGTAACATGACTGAATACATTTGAATGAGTGTTAGGAGATATTAACCAACAGATGTAAATATATTTGAAAATTGATTGGCAGAAAAATCTGAAAGTGTATTGGATTGTTCTGTATTAATGTTTTCAAGAATAGTTTATAATTTCTGATTTTATTCGTAAGAAGTTACCCCTTTTGGCTTTTTTGAGCTTAGAATCTTCCCAAAACAAAGTATTTTTCTCCAGAAGGTAACTTGCTTTAAATAAATGTTAATTTGCTATGACTGTGATAAATGAATAGGATGTGAAAGAATAGGTTTGGGAACCAGTGATAGTTCGGCCATTTCTCACAGAGGTTTATCAAAGCATGAATCTCGTATGAGAGGTTTTATTGTGTATACCATGTTGTCTTTATGGTGAATTAATTGTTTGTATGCTGTAGTACACAGCTGCAAATTGTTGATGTATCTTCAAGATGGCATGCTTTAAGAGTTGTTGAAGATAAGCATCACTTAACCAGGCAAAAACTCCCGTTCAGGTATATGTGTACTTGAGAGAGAGCTCGTATCTGAAGGTATTAATGCAAGTCAGAATGAAGTATATTAGAGCAATTCTCCCCTTAAATTTTTGTTGCCGATTCTTGCTTCATCTTGTTAGAATTTTCTGGTGTTGAATTGCATTATTGAGTTGTGGATGCATGACAAATCATTTTCTGTTACCTTGCTTATATCGTCAAACTACTTGTCTCCCTTTTACAAAATATCTCGTCTCAAGGTCATTTGGGCTAGACCCAATATTTAATTTTTCAAAAGTTTTTTTTTTCTTTTTCCATGCTCTGTACCTTGAGATGTATCAGATCTTCATTCGGTTCATTATTTTTTCACGGTAGGTGGTAATTGCAAATATTATTTTCAATTTGTGAAAATTTTTTGCTGAATTGCTTTGGGGACATGTTAGCTTCCCTGCATGTTAAATTTTTTTACATCTGAGTGATGTTCTCTTGTGCAGTACGAATGTGTTTCCTTGTAAGCTTAGCTTTTTGATATCTGTGCCTTGTAGCTGCTAAAAGTTTTATCTTTAACCAGACGTTTATGACAAGTCTTTCTTTTCAACTGCTTTTGTACTCAAAAAAAGGAGTTGTTGTTGTAATTGCATTGCCTAAGGATTTGATTGAATGTGGGTCTGCATTGGTTAGGCAATTTTTTTCATTTATGTAAAATGGAATAATTCTCTATATGTTATCTAATGATTTTGGAGCTGACTGGTTTCCTCCATTGTCTCTTCTACCTGCACATGTCCAGTATATCTTATTTGACCCACCGTGTTTTCATACCTGTATTACTATCAAAGAAAAGATTTTGGTTAGTCCTGTTATTTTGAAAGTTTATTATTTTATATTTAGTTGTATATTTTTTATATTCAGATGTATTTCTTATTCAGAGCAAGTTCTCTGTACTGAGCCAGTATATACTGCCATAACATGTAGGCCCTTCGTTAGGTTTGTGAATCACTGCTGTGGTAATGGTGGGGTGGGGGGTTGTATTTATGTTTGAATAAATCTGTTGCAAAAGGAGATAAAAAGTCTGTAAGAAATGTCTTACTTTTCATTAGAAAGAAGAGGAAGTGGCTAGTCAGGGTAATTATATGGCCGTTGCCAATGGGTTAAAATTCTGCTTTTAAGTCTTACTCATTTCCCATCCTCTTCCTAGCTTCATTTGACTGTGTTGTATATTTTGAGAAGTATACGTATTAAACTCTCAGCTGTATGTATGCCCTTATGATTTAATTTCTGCTGCAGTCACAAAGCCAAGTTCCTCCCGAAGTTCTTTATTTCCTTCATGAAATGATTTCAGATTTGTTATGTGTATATTGATGTGCAATTGTTTTTATGTTGAATAATCTATGATGAGTTAATAACCATATCAGCTGATTGAGTAATCACTCTTTAAAAAACTCGAATTATGTACTGAAATTTTGGATTAGTACTTGTGAGATTTTGTAAATGAAAGATAGTAGCGTTACTTACCCAAGAGAAAGAAAGTTGTGTAAGTCTATTACCCCAAAAAAATATGCAATAAAATTTTGCATTATTTTATTTTGTGTTTTTTTTAAATACATTTTGTTACTATTTGTTCCTAGTATATTTTGTTTGCATTATTGTGTGTTTTATTGATCACTTTCCTCTTCTACTATCTTTTTGATCTAGTGTATTGTGTCTACAGTAGAGAAAAAGTGCTTCTTTCAAAGATAGATGGTAAGTGAATTAATGTCTGAGATTATTAGATTGGTTTGCCTTTTTAGAGTGTAAATCGTTTGTTGTATGGGTTTTCCTCTTAGAAAGTTGTTGTAAAAACCAACTAGTCATTGCATGTTGGCTGTAATCAAGCACTTCCTCTTCTTTCTGGGTTTGTAGTGCCAGTAGGACTGGAGCTCTCTTGAGAGTTGCATTGCTCTCAAACCAGTTACGACTGGGTCCCCTTGAATTGTTTAATAAGCCAGCCCTCGGCCTGTGTATTCCACTTAAAAACATTGTGCTTCTTGGAGCTGGCACAGCTCCAGAGAAATATATTACTTATGTATTGTTCACAAGTATTTTATATGTCCTTTTACTATTCCTTCATCTTTATTATTATTGCCTGTGAATGGGGACACGTGTATGTATATTAAATAGTTACAGTAAGTAGTTTTACACCAATTTTGCAGCTGTAGATACGGAGAAAAAACGTTTATACTTAATGAAGTTTTTAAACAATTTTTTAAATATTCTTGTATATATGTAAAATATTTGAATTCATGTTCTTGTTACAAGCATGATGGAGAATCGTGTTTTTAACACTTGTGAATCGTTGGAACAGTTGATGTCTGATTGTATCTTAATTATAAATATTTCATTTATAACTATCTAGTTATCAATTAATATACTTAAAGTTGCTCTGTACATATGATGTGAATTACAGTATATACTTGACCTAATAGAAAAAATCGAAGTTAATGTTAATTTCAGTGCTAGTGGATGTGTTTGAAAGTATGTTTGTATATGCGTCTTTCGTTACATAGCATATATGAATGTATTCAAACTTGGGAGAGGCTTGTCATTAGACGACATCCTTGTGATTTGCAGCCTCGAGCATCTCACGATCAGCTTACAGAATTTCTTGTTAGGTATTGTATTGGACAATAAATACATGGCAAACATTTTGTATGGAATGTTTCTCTGTTACTTCAGCATTGTTTCTGTGTGGTGTGGATGCATGTATTTCAATATTATAACATTAGTGCAATTTTCAGCCATCACTAAGAACCTGAAGTGTTGGGGCTAGGTGACTTTATTTCTACTCTGGCTGTGCTAGAAGGTCACAGCTGCAATTCTCATTGACTTTGATAATGAAACATTTTTGGTCATTTCTTTTCTAGATGTATAGACTGTGTAGCAACAGGGCTGCTTAGCGATCTGTGGTGCAGTAGTTCTTTTTACTTATTCAAAATAAGACAGTACAGAAACCACCTGAACAAACCACTTTCTATACATTTATAACAATATCTATGCTTATGTATACTATATATTAAATATACAAAAATGGATATTTGAATATAGTATATAAATATATATTGTGTACTGCTGTAAAGTCACCTGATTTGTACAAGTTTGTTTCAATTGCCACGTACTTTCATTTCTTTGATGTAATTAATTTCCTATAATATTTTTATAAGAGTAAAAGTCATTATTTACACTATTACAGCTTTCAGTTCTTATAGCAACATATAGGACAGTGCATTGATAAAATGTATGTGTAGAAAATATCCTGTTCAGAACACAGACCTTTATTTTCAAAATAAATGATAATACTTCTTAATTGAAGGTGTGTTCATATTTTTTTTAAAAATCCATTTGATGATGTACCAGCAAAAAAAGTGAACAGTTTGAAGTTGGATAATGAGAAATGATTTGACATATGAATAATTGATGCATTAATATATACTACTAATTTTGCTATATTCCAACATCTTGATAAGTTGTAATTTTAATTTGTGAATTATATATGACTTTGAAAGACAGGGAAGTGTTGAAATTGTAATTCACCATTTTGTTCATTCAAGTGCCAAGGACAGATCCAGGATATGATTTTGGGAGGGACCCATAATGGGGTGTCCGGAACCCTCCACCGGGAAATTTGTTAAAAATTAACGTTTTCAAACGAATTTAAGGCATTCGTAAACATAGATACGTTTTTTAAATAACCCGTAAAATTACTTGTGTTTAATCTTGTTTTTTGGCCAAAATTTTGCTTTTGTGTTCTTGCTATGAGTTTATATAGTTTCAGACTTGCGCGATATAATTTCAACGGCAATTTATATGAAATCGTGTGAGTATCGGCGTTCCATATAAAACTATTATTTGTTATGAACTTAACAATGGTGCAGTGGTATTCAAAGTGAGGACGAAATTAGTAATTTTGAAACATTATGTTGGGTACCGAAATCAAAGAAAATGTTCTTGACCAATTGCGCGTGCAGTTAAAGCGGATATCGAAATTTTTAGTTGTCGATGGGAATTTTTTGGAGCGGAAAGTCATTTACAATAAGAATTATATTTGAAGAGCTATAACGCAATAACTATATAAGATAAAAAGTTCAAATTGAGCAGTCTTTCAGAAAATTTATGGAATAACTCTTTTTTTTCTCACTAATTTGACGTATTTGGCAAGAACTAAAAATAGCCTAAGATGGCCGAACGAAAAGTTACCAAATTCGGGAGAACTGCCAACCTACTCAATTGATTCCTCCTACGATGTGCATTACTCGACTTGGTGATATTTTCATCTTATTTATCACCAAACTTGACAAAATACCTCTAGGATAGCCTGTCCTTAAAATACTTGTTTTTTATCCTTTGTAGAGTAACACAAAATTAATATTCCTGTTATAAAATACATTGCATGAATTATCCAAGAAATCTTAATTTTTTAATCTACTTTCAACGAAATTCATTTTACGGTAGTCTGTGTTGTTTCCATTGCGTCGGTACACCCGTAATGTATGTATAAGTGCTACCAAACAATCTGAGGCAGTCCAAGTCTTCAGGAGTGTCGGGGTTTTTGTTAAAAAATATTGGTGGTGGTTGTCCTCGATTCTTCTCTCTTTGTTCTTTTGGTGTCCAAAGTCTCGATAACTTGAGTATATCAGTTTTCTTTCTGGAGTTTGGCTGAGAAAGTAAGGGTGTCGATCGGTACAACACACAAAAAACAACTCTACCCGAATTAATGCATCCATGCAATTTTCTTGACAATTTGACAGGATTAATAGGAGTGTTCCCGGGGTTGGACATTGTCTGATTTTAAATAGTGTACTTCTATGTACTGCATAAGGATATTTTAGATTGGTCTGATTTTGGATAGTAGACTCCTGTGTACTGTTTATGGATATTTCAAAATTAAGTTTTGAAAATAAAGCAAAAATATTTCCAGAAAAGACATTCCGCCATTTTGAAATATGAATATAGGGGAGTTTCCGGGATTGGATTTTTTTTTTATTTTAGACATGCTACTAAGCAATCATTTCTGATAAGAAACGATATCAAAAGCTAATATTGCAAATTTTTTATGGTGGTATCTTTGTTAACTGCCTGGACTACACGTAAAAATCAGGCTTCCAGCTATTAGCATCCAGAGCGGGTCAACTGCTGCATCGAGCAAAAATTATAAATGCGAGTGCACACAACTAACGCTTGGTGACAATAAGAGACCTTAATTTAAGAGAACAGCCAGGGGCGTAAATATCATGCGAAATTTCTCATGTATCTGTAAAATACTAGATGCAGTTTCTCATAGTGGTGTCAGTCAGCTCTAGTTGGTCATGTGTTTTTGTCGTCTTTTTGCACGAATAAGTAGGAATGTAAGGTAATTTTAAAATCGAGATACATCGACACCCGACAAATATCGATATTTCACGAATTAAAGGAAATTAATGAAGTAATTTAAAACAGCTCTTATTTATAAGCCGGATCTATTTTTGTTATAATGGTCATAAACGTAACGAAGACGTAAGAGATCCACAAGGCGCGGACTTAGGATTCGCGGCTCTCGGAGCTTGAGTGTACAATGAACGTTCAGCCAATCAGAACCCAATACGAATGAAAGTTCCGTCTTGCTAGAAATTATCAAAACAATGCCAAGTAACCTAAAACCGTGTAATACAAAAACAATGCCAAAAAACTGCAAATTACGTGTGCTCGTCGTTCATATGTGCGAGGGAAATGAGGGATATGGTTCGACATTTATTTCAACTAACACACGAATAATGTAAACTGCATCTGGACGAGTCAGAAAAGAAGAAATCTTGGACTAGGGAGTGGTTGCGATACCCATGGCTCATCGCAATTAATTAAATTAATTCTTCGGATATTTTAGACTCTTGCGTTAGAATTCTACCCAAAATGTTCCGATTTTTTATTTCGGTTTAAATTATTGTTACAGCATATTCCACTTTTTAAGTCTGATGATATTTGCACAAGTTGTGGAAATAGGGAACCCGCCGCGGCCTTACTATTTCCACAATTGTGCTATTAGCGAACTTGTGAGCGCACGGTGTCTGGGTGCGATTATATGTTCGAGTTGTGGCACCGAGGAAGACTGCCATGTATTTAAGGATAAAAAAGACGATATAAAATGATCTTATTTCCGAATAGGATATTTTGAGTTTATTTTCTTTTAATGTAAGACTTCTTTAATACATTGAATCTAGGTATTCAAATGTGTACATTGTGTATTTCTCTAGTAACTGAAATCCCACTTGAGGTTTTATGTCACTCCATATGGGTTCCTTAAGTTTTCAATCATGTTGAAATTCGTGGCAGAATTTTATTGTTCGTTAAATAACATTACGTTTAATCTTGCACGATACTGCTCCCTACGGTTTTAATTTTTTCGGACTTTACCATCGGGAAACTTCCCTTTTTCCTGTTCAAACATGACTGATTCGCTACCTGCCATGCAGTGAATCGTGTTGGCCACAACTCGTGCAACTAACCGTAGCTAGACCGCGCCACTGTCTGGCTCACTAGCTACCATGGTATGTGGCTATTGAAACAATGCGTACAAATGATCGCGCCACGGCGCGCTCGCAATTGACACAATTCGCGGAAATAGTGAACCCATGTCAAACTCGCTAATCGCACTAGTTGCATACTCTACTACAAACTTGTAAAAGAAATAGGAGTTAATAAAATCTTTCCAGAGACGGATTTGAACTCGCGGGTGTAATACTCTGCAGCAGGCACCTACAGCCCGAGCCGCGAGGGTGATTTGACAGTGTGGAAGATTTGTTAACATGAATATCTATCTGAATTAGGGTAATGATATTTAACGTAAGATTTTAAATGCAAATGAAACTCTCTACATAGGATTGAAATCTGCCACGAATTCCTTAATGATTGAAATCAACTTAAGTTCGAAAATTTGATAAACAAACCCGTATGCAGTGACAAGAACTCGAGTGGAATTTTACTTCCGGTGCACTTCGCAGTGAAAACGTAATATTTGAATCCATATATTAAAAACGTCTTACTTTAACAGAAAATAGGACTCAAATTATCCTACTCGGAAATGAGACTGTTGTATATTGTCCTTTTTATCCCAAAATACATATTAACCTGGATATCAGCGACAGTGTACCGCTATTCGTACAACTTGGAGAAATAGTCAACTCGCAGCGGGTTCGACTCCATTTTCGATCAAACAAAAATTGATTTGAAGAGTACGTTCTACAACGCTATCAATGTAGGCAATGTAGCTGCTTCGAACTGAATAAATAAAAAATGTCTGAAGAGTCAAGTTGCAATTGCAACTGTCTAATGCTCAGACTTGACCGGTAATGAAATCGAGCGGAATCCTATTGGTCCGGTAATCTACACGTCTGCTAAAAAGTTACTTGAAATGAACTAAGCGTATAATGAACTAGATTTGAAATGACGTAGACTGTCAAAATATGTTAGGGCACGCAAGTACTTTTTCGGAAAGTTACTTATACAGAAAAGCAGTTGACCGGCCAGGCACGAAATTTGACAGGAGAGTTCTTTGAACGGAGAGGTACATCAGATGCATAACGGGGTCCCTATAACTCCTTTGACCACGACTTGAGGTCATATGACTTCTTCCACGAATAAAATTTGTTTTCTTTGGAAAAGTAAAAGTACAAAAGAGCTGGAACGGCTAGCTAAGACTCCCTCTACCAAGGCTTGAAATCAACGACTTACCGTTTATTCAAGAATTAAATTTGTTTATTTTTCGGAAATTATCAAGAACCAAATGTTGTGATATAGAGGGCTTGGAAGAGGTAGCTACGTTTGACTAAGACATGAGGTCATGTGACTTGCCATTTTTCACAAATTAAATTTGTTTATTTTTAGCGAAAATGAGTTTTTTAAGATTGAATGAAACTGCTCATTCCGACAAGAAGAAATGATTTTAATGTTTGTGTATCTCGCAGCTTCCGATTTGTCTGCTGCGACGCGCGCCTTTCGTCATACGCGGAATATCGCCGTATCGGCAACACGAGGACTGCGAGATCGAAGACACCTTCAGAATTACGCCTTTTCCGTAACTTCGGTGATAGAACGTCGTTGTAGAAATCGGGAGTAAGGGCCTTTATTACTCTTCTCTTTTTTACAAAGAAAATTGGAAAGCTTCTTATCATTTTCAAGAAAAGGCATGCATATCATGACAGGAATATCATGGAGCTTCGTGAATCTCACGCGTAAAGGAAAATAACGATCGTTGATCACATTTTCAGCTTCCACATGAAATAAATCACGATATCTTGCGTTTAGGCCCAGGAAAACAATTCTTTTTTTATGCCGACGTTTCGATATATTTTTATACCTTCTTCATGGCTACATAATCATCGACAAAGGGTATTTTCAACATTAATTTATACAATAAACCACAGAACACTCACTCCAATAAGATATATATTTCTAAAACATGACTTAGCATCCTCCGTAAGAGGGAGAAAACATTCGCGAGGAGTTCCATTGTTCGATGCGCTCGGGGAGCAACCGCTGTGGTTGACCCGACGTATTTGTCCAGCGAAGGAAATACAAAACAGCACAATTCACTGAATAAAGATTATCGATGTCACAATTCCACTTTAGGTTGTCCTGAATATTCGGACCGAAGAATTTGTTTTTAATTGTGTTCCATTTAACGAAAGAAATTTCCGGATTCGCATGAAACCAAGACGAGAGGTTGGACAAAACGTTTTGAGCGTTGGCGTGTTTACATAGTGTATTAGTGTCACAGTGAAAAGAACCATTTTGCAATATGATGTGGAGGATGACATGTCGTTCACATACAATAAAAAGAGTACACGGCAGATAATGGAAACTTTGCAAGTAATAAATAAATAATAAATTTATTGTCAAAAAAACAGTACAAACTGCGTGGAGGACATTAAACTAATGAGTGATTTTGTTTCTGAATGGTGACGCTTAAGTATTTTATTTTTAGCAGACGATATTTCGACCTGTTGATACGAATCTTGTAACGAGGAAGTCGTCCATTGATGCGCCAGGATGCGAAAAGAATGCAATTTTGAAAGGAGAATTCCGCGATTGATGACATCTAATGCCTTGGGTAAATCAGGAAAAATATCCTGAAGATTTTCTCCTTAGTCGAGAGATGTGGTAACATCGTTTAAGAAAGAAAATATGGCGCCGTTAGTAGAAAAGGATTTCCTAAATCCGTATTGGTCACCTAAGAGAATGTATTTTTTTAGAAAAAATATACGAGACGCTTATAGAACAATTTTTCCAGGATTTTTGAGAAAATGGGTATTAGAAAGAATGGTCGATAATTTCCAACATTGAGTTTACTTCCTTTCTTGTGAAAAGGTATCACTGTAGCTCTCTTAAATATGTTAGGAGACACCCCTTCTGATAAAGAACTGTTAAAATATTTGAGTGAAAATATAACATGAGACGAAACGAACAGTTCAGGTATTTGTTTTTAATTGGGGCTTTAGGGTTCGGCAACTTTTTTAAACAAAAAAAATTGTTTTTAATGAACTGATGATTTCACTAACGTTAGTTTCGGGGGGGAAATATAATACAGTACTCCGGTGGTGTGTTCCGTGGAAATTGATGTTGAGTACTGAGTTTATAATTTTCCCTACTTCGTAGAAATAAGAGTTAAACTAATTTGGAATGTTCTTCGGTAATGAGATGATTTTATCATTGTCTAACAGGGAAATGCTTTCCTCGCAATTTTCCGAAGGGTAAATTTAGGGGTCTGTAATTTTTTTTCAATATTCCGCGTTATTTTTGCCTGGTTGTTCGATTTTAGTATCTGACAGTCATTTTCAATAACTTTTAATTTATGTAAAGGTGAAAGAGTGGTCATATGTTTAAACGTTTATCAAGTATGCAAATCTACACCATTCCCTGCATCTATTGAGTGATGGCGTAAACACTGGGGAAAGCAGCTTGTTTCTTCTCAAACTGAGTGAAGCAACCAATTCTAACCCTCAGGGAAAAGCTTGTTGAATTAAGCTCGTGTCCCAATCATACATAAATCCCAGTATTAAAATTAATATGAAAATCAATTTTTGTTTTGATTTTATGCCTTTGAAAAAAGTTAACATGCATGCATATAATTTTCATTCCATATTTACTTATGATTTCTAAACCCATCGAAAGTTAAGCCTCGGAATATTAATTTAACTTTTGGACAATTAATTTAATATTCGGTTTAAATGTGCATTATTTCCATTTATTTATACTCATAGAGCAAACGGTACATTGTTTATTTTAGATATCAAATTAATTGGACTCAAATTCAGATAAAAGTTTGTTCGTTAACTGAGTTCAACAGTCGACTATTCTGTTCCAATCTTTTTATAACGAACAAAGTTATGACGAAATTTAAAAACATTGACGAAGTGTAGTGGACTATAATATCAAATGTACTTTTACCAAAAAGTTTACCGAAGAATGTTAATGCGTTGTGTTAGTTGTGATGAAGGGTTCTAAAGCTACACCCGAAACATCAACGGCAAGCGTAAGTAAATGAACAAACTCGATGAATTCGCTACTCACAATTTCAAAGTCAGAGTCGAAGAGTGAGGGTTGAGCACGAAACTTGACAATATTGAAAAGAAAAAAAACTATTTATATTTGCCGTTGCCACTTTTGCGAAAACCGTTCCATGGATGAGCTTGTTTATTTCATACTTTTATCTTCAGATATTATCTAACAGAAATGGCTAAAGATATCTCAAGAAAGAAGTAATAATATATTAGAAAAATTTTATACCACTTCTTTGAAGTCTTAATTTTGTGCACGGTTGTATTTTTGCAAAAAAAGCAAAACATTCAAAATGTGATGTTCAATGTCGAGCGAGACGTTGACTGCCCTGAACATGAACCTCGGCTGATATGCAACCATAGATTACTTGAAGATGGAATATTAAAACTCTTCACAATTATAATTATTTTAAAGGGATGACAACTCATTGATGGATATAATGCCAGCAAATCGCCATCCTCCTGTATTGAAGATTGAATGATAATTTTCTCAGACAACCAGATACAAAGAAATATGTTTTTGACTCATTTTGCCATGGTATAAACATCATCTATTATTGACTAAACAATTCATATTCAGTGTTCCAAATTTTCGCACAAAACCTAAAAAATATTCATTAGGCCATATAAAAACTTTCTGCTTTCTACGTAAAAAAACAACAAGCATGTTGAGTTTGAGTAAAAATTGATGAAAGATTGAAGAAAAGACGTTGGGTTCTGTCTGCAGCGCACGAGATGGAACATTGCGAAGGATTAAGAGAGGAAGAACATTTGCAAAAGTTGATCATTCAGGAATTTTAAAAAGATAATAGTAATTCAGTTAAATATTTTCAAAGCGATGAACCTTAAGTGTAATTTTCCCTAGATAGAGATAGGGATGACTCCTGTAGAGGACATTACTATGTAAACTCTCTCCATGTTCCATATCCTTTTTATTTCTGCATTAAGGTCACTGTATTTCTGATATTTTTCCTAAATTGTTTTCTGATGGTTGTGAGTGTTTGGCACAGCTATGTTTCAAATAGGTTGTCTTCGTTACTTCATCTTTTAGCACTATGTCTTGTCTGTTGTTATGAATTGTACGGTCCGTGATTATTGACCTGTCATAATATAATTTGAAGTTTGTTGATTCTAAAACGTCACCCGGGCTCATGTATGTAATACGGTGTGCTATTTTGTATAAGACAATACTTAACACTAATGCTTGGTGAATTATGTTAGCCACCTGGTTATGGCGATGTAAATAATCAGTTGGTGCCAACATATTACAAGCTCCGGTTATATGTTGAATTGTTTCAGAAGCAGTTTCACATTTCCTGCACTTATCATTTTCCATATGGGGATCCTGCATAATATGTTTCTTTTAATTCCTAGTGGGAATAACCTGATCCTGGATGGCCATGGATTACTATTATTATTATTATTATTATTATGACGTTTTGCACTTCTTAACCAACTGGCTGGGAAACATTCACCTATCCCTGTTGTCAGTGGAATTAGGCTCTGAGGGGGGCGGGGGAAGGACGGAGATAATCTCAAGTCCTCGGTCCTATTCATTGAGGGTTTTTCTGATAGAGTGGCAGGTATTCAGGATGACTGACTTTTGGATTAGGGATATGGAATCAGGAATTTTGAGGAGTTTCATGTTTCTTAGCGTGTTATTTGGTACCAGTCCGGTCGTTGTTATCACAATGGGCAAGATCTGTACTTTTTTTCACTTTCCACAGCCTCTTGATTTCAAATGCGAGTTCACCATATTTTGCAATCTTGGTTTGATACGCTGTCTGTAGATTGTGAGATAGTGGGATAGAAATGTCAATAAGAAAACCTTTTTCTTTTTGCTTGAAGTGAAGGGTGATATCCGGTCTTTTAGCAGCAACTGTGTGGTCTGTTCTAATTTCACGGTCCCAGTAGATTTTCACATTAGCATTCTCAAGAACTGGTTGGGGGTCGTATTGGTAATATGGGATGTTAATATGATCTTTTATTCCAAGGTTGGGGAGAAGCGCTTTGGAGACGATTCTTCCAACGATTATTATTATTATTATTATTATTATTACTACAACTACTACTACTGGCAGAAGAAGAGAAGTAATGAAGGATTTCTGTTACCAGCTAGCAGTGGAATGTCTGCTGCAACTTGGATGATTATGGGGAATCCAGTATATGGGTCGATCTGAGATGAAACATTTGTGGAATAAGAAAGGACAAAAGCGTTTTGCAGAGGCGTCCGCGTGCGCAGATCAATACACGCGTGACCCTTGTCCTTCCCCTTCCGAGAGACGCCCTCCGCTGACGTCAACGCGCACATGGAGGGGCGGCTTCGAGCCTCGGGACGAGAACCAATGACCACAAGAGATGTCAAGGGGAATTAAGGACTTTGACGCTGATAAGAAATCGAAACTCTGAAAAACTAAAAAGTAGTCATATCAATAAAATATTCCAGATGTCAAGCAACAAATTTGTCTAGCAGTAGAAGTAGTCATTACGTTTTATTTCGTGAACTATCAAATATTGCTGGGTGTGAATGTGGTTGCAGGAAATTAACAATTTCTTCACTTCTTACTTCATCGGTATTCATGTAGTTTTAGATTATGAGGTTTTTGTTTCTTTTTTATATTTTTCTGTGTTGTAGCACATTCTAGAATTATTCGGAGATTTCGACAAAACTATTTTTGTGTGTTAGTTGGACTCAAAGATACATACATTCCGTGAAACATTGTTGGCAGATGACTTGAAATTAAGACTTAATTTTACAATCACGACAGGTGGAATTATTTTTCCCTGCTAGGGAATGAACATATGGTGTAAAAGTGGGGCAACAGTTGGAAAGGGACAAATTCACCGACTAATATATTTCTCAGTAAATCTAATTTGTATTGTACATGTAATTTTTTGCGTAAAATTACAAACATATTGACATTATATATGCATTATAACTCGCAGCTAACTTTTTATCTTATCTAGGAACTTTTGCTGAAATTTTTGAATCCGCCTCTGCCTTAGGACCCTTGATCGGAATTGATGGGATGGTCCCTTGCTTGCTTCCGGAGAGTAAATTAGTTTATTGTCCTCCACGTGGTCATACGCAGATTGTACTGTTTTTTGACAATAAATTTATTATTATTAAATTTATTATGAGAATTGATTTTGCATTTAGATTTCACAATAGTAAAGTAAAGGTCCTGAATGCACACGACTAAAATTAATTCTACTTCTAATACTGATGTTGAAATATAAACGAGATTCATTAACAGAACACAAAATGTAGTGGTAGAAATAATTCAATTCGTGTAGTCCTTTCATAGTGGTTTTAAATTACTTCTTGAGTACAAAAAGCATTTTAATACTACCTTAAAAGTTCGAAGCGTTTATAACTCCAATCTTCTAAAAAATAGTCTATAATGTTTTCAGTTTTCATGATAGGTCACAAAATATTTTCAAACTAGGTGAAAGTTGAAATTTTTATTCAAATAGAATGATCTAAAAAGTGATCTCAACAAATGCAGATTTACTTAGATCCAATAAACTTTAAACTAAAAGTGATTCTTCCCATAATAATATATTGGATTTAAAATTGAACATAACTACATTAATACCAATAGAAGAGGCTTCTATCAATTTCAAGTTTCTAAATATTGTTCGTGCAATGCACGACAGAACTGCACAAGTGTAGAGAAAATAGTATAATGCGTGTTATTTGAGATGAGATATATAAACAAATATTTAAAATATTTTCTTGTTGCTAATTCAAATATTTATCTTGGAATATTAGTTAAGGGGGAAAATAATAGTGGTAACAACAATAATAATGTCAACAATAACAATAGTTGTAGTTTTATTTAGCCACATAGATCAATACAACACATCATTTTTTAGTTTAATATGTTAAAACGTGCAGCAATAAAACAACATTTTGAGAAAATTTCTACCATTAGCCAAAATCTGAAATATAATACAGAGAGAGCGAATTAAGTCCCACAGTAACAATATTTGCTACAATAAAGTCACCAATAATTTACTTTCTTTGTGCGATCCACAACAATATATCTCCAAGCTTTAAAGTTTAATAATCCAATATATTACCAAGCTTTAAAGTTTAATAATCAAATTTAACGACCTCGTATTTTTTCCCCTTGAAAGCTCATAGGCGAATCAGGGAAAATTACTTAACTCGAAAAGGGCCCTGATACTACAATGAGCAAATTGAAAGTTGCAGGCAGCCCTAAAGACAGTCCACGCGCATTTTCTTCTTTCTCTACTTTTTGTGAATCGTTTCTTCCAACTAACTTTTCTGGATCCTGTTTCACTACCATATACTAAATATGAAGCAAAATCTTGCCAAAAAAATATGTTCACAACTGAAATTTAAGGAGAGTCGGGAAGACAGATGTATCTACTACCAATGAAGTTTTTTCTATTAATACATCAAAATTCAAAAATCAGGATTTAAATTGGTTGTCGATTTAAAAAAATACTAGTTGTATAATATTTGGTTGAGGGGTACATCCATCCCCCACCAGGACGTCAGCAGAACTGGGATTGTCATGCTCGACTGACGGTGGGAATAATTTCAAACGGAAATGTCACCAACCAAAAGGTACAATCTAATGTACAAAATAAATAAGTAAAAATAAATTTCATTCCATAACGTCATTGTTCATAACTATTTACAATAACGCAACATTCACAAAAATTTTTGCGTTGATAAAAACATTGATTTTCGACAAAAGTTAATTATTTCAAACATTGTATATCAGAAATGATATTTATAAAAAATACACAGGGGAGTTAGTTTTTCAGTGTCTGAGCCTAAATTCTATCTGGTTTACACAATACAGTATTATAACATGTTTGTGTTTCTACTTTTTTGTAAACAAATTTTGTGTTTATACTTCTGTTTATATCATGTTCATTTGTCCTGTTGTTATGTTTATCGTCATTAGTTGATCACCTGACGACGGCGTAAGTCCACGTCGAAACGTAGTGAGTTCTGAACAAAAAATAAAAGTATTATTAAAAGTCCATAAAGGTCGTAAGTCTTTAGTTATTTATTTATCTAAAATATATATAATATGTTACTGAAGAAGGCCCAAAACAAAGATGGAACTTTGAGTATTTATGAATCTATAAACATACAGAAATCTCATAATTATGAATAAATTACTATGAAAACATAATTATGAATCTATCACAATACTATTATAAATATTCCCTGGAAAGGTCGAGAAATATATGAAATAAGTGAAAATTTATTGAATGGTGTAAAATTTAAATATAATTATTTTTTTAGTTTATTAAACTTTTCCACCTTTCGTTATTTAACTTTGTATACATCATTTCGACCTCTCTTAGGGTACAATTGAAAATAACAACTGTTTAAAAGTATAATTACATTGCAAAAACAAATGACAGTATTAACTAAATTTTCTGACTAGTAATCATAATCATTCCATGACTTTTCTGTAAATTTATTTAATTTGTTGTAGAATTAATATATACATTTCTTACGTGCATTTTTTTGGAAAATTTATCTCTATCGAAAGTCTCAATTTGTTCCCATTTTAGTTTACCATCTCCATTTAAGCAATGATCAATTATTACATTATTTTTACATTCCTCTCTACATCCACGAACTCTTTGTTTTTATCTTTTGCTTTAGTTAGACGCTAAGATTTTCCTACGCCTCGTTACTAATTAGGAAATAATTTATAGAGTTCATCTGAAACGTATTTTTTGTTTGGAAACACAGCATATACTTTCTCATTCCCCCAAATATTGCGAGTAAATCTGTATGTTTTGGTAATGAACTCAGAAAGTTGTTGGCATGAAGTATTTCTTTGACAAAACGTTGCTCTTTGTATTTCCTGCCGGACAATTGTGTAGCCTTATCAGTGAAATGTAATTCCTTTGCCTTTTTGTGCTATAGAATTAAATCTCTATTTATTCAATTTTAAAACTATTTTACGATACATTCTTATTCATTATTTTATTTTTCTCTGCGTTCAATGTATTTATTCGTCCAAAGCGTAAGTTTCTCGTCGAAACCCGCGCCCGGCGTGATAACGCATCATTATGTCATCATACTTGAGGGGAGTTTTCAAGTCAATGTGTGACCTCACTTCTTCGCGACCCGACTGTACCGTGTCGATGACGTCGCGAACACCCGTTGACGTCACCGCTTCGTCGACCAATGGCGTGGCGTAGGGGGTGCGCATGCGCGGACGTGGGGCACGGAGGCGTGGCTTATGGTGCGGGGGCGAAGGCAGTGCGGGGGTGGCGCAGGCCAGAAATTGGGACGAGTCGATACGGCGCCACCCACACTCTCCAACCCGTCACTCGGGGGGGGGGGNGGCGCGATCCCGCAAAAGAAGACTCAACACCTCCTCCCACCTCGATGGACAAACTTGGAAATTTCGCAGATGAAGGGAACTAATAATGATCCTTCAGTTTTTTTCGTTATTTTTGAGATAGTAGTTTTTATTTGGAGTGAAGAGAAATCCTTCCCCGCTTGTTCCTTCTGAATTGAGGCCACGGGAAAAGCATTCGAGGAAGAGTGATGCACTTTGATGTCTGGGTGAACACGATAGCAGATCAAGGGAGGATTACAACATTTCGAAAGTATCTTTTCCATGACAGTGTAGCTCTTAATATTAGCAATCTAACTTCTAGGTTTTCAACGATCATTATGGCGATGAATTGCTCCAACGAAGCGAAAGTGAATTCACGGAAGAATGATCGCAGGGAATGGTGAATGATGAACCAGATATTCCTCCTTCACATCACTACAATGTTCGACAGATCGTCTCTTTAATTTCTAAGCGTCGTCTCTCATTACGGCCCATTCGGAGTAAATTCCACAATGAATTTGGGTAGCGAATGTTTATACATGAAACCATAAGACATGACCATCGCCAAATAAGATTCCCTCAAAATGGTCTTCCCCAGTGGAGAGGAAAGAAGAAACAAGAAATTGTGAATAGGACGTCGAACCGGGAGAAATAATAATAATAATGTATTACTCTGCAGTCCTCGGTGGGAGATAAGAAAGACGAAAGTTATACATAAGAAGAAGATAAATAACGAATCTAACACCCAAATATCTACAAAACGCACTCACACAAACATGGTATCAAATGGTTAGAAAATTATTACATACAGTAACAAAAAGAAGGAAATAACATTTAAAGAATTATTTACATGAGGACGATATGTGTGTGTGTTCACATACAAACAGAAACTTATCTTCACTTACAAACACATGCATGAATATACACTCCTATACATTTAACACAACAGTAATTGCTTTTATCTAAAAAAAATAAAATAAAACAAAAACGGGGTAGCTTTGAACACACACTTTATTACGTTTTCTTTACCACCTCTCTACACTGCACTTCACATGTGCTGCTATTTCGACGAAGCAAGAAGACGGCTGCGGAAACATTTTACTCTTTTTGGTAAGTTCGTGAGTGTTGCTGCAGGTACGTTATTCCAGTCTCCAATGGTTCTGTTCACAAAGGACTTTTCACCAATATCCGTTTTCTGTTTTCTACACTTGATTTTACGCTTGTGGTCGCCGCGACTAATGTAGTTCGGTTGGTGCTGTCTAGCGTTCAGCGATTTCCACGCAGGCTGTAAGTAAAGCACAAAGACGCGCGATCTTCCTTCGATTGGAAAGTGTAAAGTCAATGTTACGTGTGTTACCCCTAACAAATGGAAATAACGATTTTTTATATTCTCAAGTCCCATCACTCCAGTTAGAAGGTGGGACAGAGAATTATTCATGCAAAAACAATCTTCCCAAAATTCATAAATATTCAGTTACTTCATAGAATTGAATATCGATGATGGTGAATATCAAAGATTCCTTCATGTTGGAAACTCAAAAGTATAATTTATTATATTGACGAATATTGTGTTTTGAGGGAATCTTATTTGGCGATGGTCATGTCTTTTGGTTTGATGTACTAACATTCGCTACCGAAATTCATTCTGGAATCAACTGAGAATTCACCAGAAACTCTATGAAGTACGTCTTTTGCGGGAAATCGTTGTATTTATAACATTCAATCTTTTTTACCAGTTCTTAAAATTTCTCTTTAACTTCTTCTTATAATATTTTTTAAATTCCTTTCCATTAATTACGCGCCTGAAGTATGTCGAGGTTACGTTGAGGTTAAATGTTGTGAGAAATAAAACCGTACAAATTTTAGAACCGTGAGTTCCATAGTGATCATTTAAACGTACTCACAGTTCAAAAGAAAATCATTCTACTCGCTGTATTTGAAGTAGCACAGAGTTTCCGCTACTGTCCCTTGGTTCGTGAAGATTCAGCACAAGGGAAGACAATGTGGTTCTATCTAAGCTGTTCCAGCTCCCGCTCCAGTCATTGTGTGGTCAACATTCCATTCTTACTACCTGGACCTGAAGCCCTATCATAGCTACGTTCACTCTGCGCTAATATTGTTTATTTTTTTTATATAAATATATATCAGACAGATAAATAAATTTAACTGTATTCGGTTACACTACAATGGAATTAATTTAAATTTTGTAGGATCTCAAAAATCTACCACGTTTAAAACTGTAAGACCTCCCACAGTAAATTTAGAAGTTGGAAAAAATGTTCCATGTATAATGGAATTTCCGAGTTTAGTAAATTGCCAAATGCACTAAAATCTTTTTCAACCTATAAAGACCTGAAGGATCACATTACGTGGCAATAAGTCATATCTCATTGAACAGTTGTCCGAAAATTTAAAAAAACTTACACTATTGTAGATTTGGTTTTTGTTTTACTTTAATTTCTCATCAAACTTTACTGGTGTATGTCTTTGTAAGAATTGATGTAAGGTTATGTGATCTAATTGTTAGTTGTATTTTGTTTAGTATCTTATTTCATATAATTTCGACTTTTCTATTTTTCATATTGTATTTTATCTACTGTAGTGTTATGAGCATTGGATTTTCTTTAACTGTTCGCGATTATCATCTTTCATTTTGACTTCTAGATTTTTGTCCTGTGTATTCATATATCTAACTAATATTAATTTACATTCCAATTTTTTATGTAATGTTTAATGTTGGTGTGTGTGTACTTTGAAGATTCAAGATTCGATCAGGTTTATTGTTCAAAGGTAAAACTCCATTCTTCCAATCAACGTTTCAAATTTTCGAAAAATTATATTATCAGGGCTTACAACTATAAATTAATATTTGTTTTTAGGATCGAGAACACATGTTTTACAATACTTTTTCTTAAAATTAAGTGATCAGATTGTTTGAATTTTGATTGGTCAGTACTCACATGGCAACTCTTACTTTTTTAACGTCTTCTGTCCATATTTTCCTATCTTGATCATCATCTTACAAAATACAACATACCACTCTACATAACCGTCATCATAGTCCAACTCTGGAAGAAATCTCTACTTCCTATAACACCAAAAAATAGAAAGAACTGAGTGAATTAACCACAAAAATGTCCTTTGCCCTTCTTTCCCCCAAAGGTAAAAAGTATATTTTATAAAATAGAATATCATCATCCTACAACAAGCAGACATAAGTATTTTTGAGAAACATTTTGTGGTATTATACCACGATATATTGATGATGGAAGGAATATGCTTGCAGAATCAGACAAGTAAGGAATCATAATTGTAATTGGAGATTTGACAATAACTATGTAGGGCTTGGTGAACAACTTGTTACTTATCAAAAGGCGTAGTGCGACACGAGAGACTGACATATCGTTGTCTAAGAAAATCTACGTCTTACGTCAATCGCAATAAGGTTGTGTGCTTCTTTCAGAGTGGTCGCAATGCTACATCCATCCGTTCTATAGATAAAAAGATTTATACTTAAGGGTGCCAGATGGCATTTTCTTTATTTTTTATGAAAAAAACTGTTAAAGCGATCAGCTTGAACATAGTATTTTTTTAGTATTTGGCGTGAGAATACACCAAACAATTCCGTATCTTATTCACGTAAAACATTTTCTGGCAGTCACTCGGGGAAGCGATTGCGGATGGGGTGGACACCTAGTGAGGTGGCTAGGTAAAATACTTACATTTTAGATACAAATGTTTTACTTAGTCACATGGAACCACATGTAATGCTCTTTATCACGAATTGATCGATTTGAACGCAAGAAAAATCCAATTTTCCAAAACGGGTGAAATGTTGACAGTGGGTTTCTCACGTTGGTGAAAAAACACGTAAACCCCGTTCCTTGGAGAAGCATCTGAATCAGAGGATATGGGGTGGGGGTGGGTGATTTTTAATGGAGTTATATGTGCTGCCTTGCGACACAACGGAACGCCGACCGCTCTGTCATCAGCCGCCAAGACATTCGCTTTCTACGTACTTTCCCTGTTCTCAGCGCAAACAGGACACATTCCGCTTCAAAGCTATTCTTACACTTTATGTCCTGTTCTAAAAGCTTCATATTGAAAAACATGTTATTTAAAGTATTTCTCATATCTTACATCCTGTTCCATGTAGAAAAACATATTATTTAAAATTGTGCTATTATAAGTGCTAGAAAGTAAGAAACCTTTTGTATAAATACTCCTAGAAATTGTATTGGACTTCACAACAAGTCTTGACTCCAAGAGAGATTCATCTCTCAACCTTAGTGACGGTATCTGATTTGAGCAAAAGCTTCGCACAACACGTGCACGGAGGTCTCTGCATCCTGACAGATCCCCATGTCTCCTGATAAAAGTCCTGCAACTTTCCTGATACGACTCCTACTTGTGGAATAAACTTGCATACAAGAAATCTTCAAGTGTTTCATTGCCTCTGGCGAGTATTAGAACTTAACTCTGGTGAGTACATTATTGAGTCTGGATACGTTACGTATTGAGTCTGTTTTGCTCTCTCCGACTTTTTTTGCTTGAAATTTACACCCCTCGACGATGTGTGTCTCAGCGCGAAGGAAGGAAACGCTTGAAGGAAGTCTCGAAATGAGATTTCCAATGAACACTTTCTGTATAAATATTTTCAATACGATGGATGGATTTTCTTATTCGATTAATAGAATTTACATACCATTCAACGTAAAACAACGATTTTGAAGGGAGATGGTTTTTCTTGTTTGATTCTTAGTTCATTATTGAATTGAATTCTGAATTAATTGCCATCGACTACGGTTCGTATATTTTAATAAAATTTTGATTTTATTTCGCGTCTAACTTTTGACTCCACATCCTTCTCCCTTCGTTAAGACATTGATGTGGGAAAAGAAGGCGATTGCTGCGCTTAATTCAACCCCTGGCGAGGCACCCGGCTGCGCCGCATCGATTTCCGATGCACGAGACACACTCGCCCCTCGCTCCACAGCACTGCTCTCACCCCTTCTGCGAGTGAATTTCTCTCATTTAGAGGCAAAGTATGGACGTAATACAAAATAAATAATCAAATACCATTTATCCTAATCTTGTCAGTTTTTCTTCGCTCTCTACGCTTTCTCGTAGTTTTCACCCATTATTCCTCTCCAGCTGCTCCGTTTCAGTAACATTTGTTTTCTTCTTTTCCTCAACTTTTCTTCTGTCCCGTTAATCTTTCTTTTTGTTGCGCCCGGAAACTTTCTTTCTCACTCTTTCTCCCTCTTCCTTGCTCTATTCCCTATTCACTCTTCCCTACTCTATTCCCTATTCACTCTTCCCTGCTCTATTCCCTATTCACTCTTCCCTACGATCCAAGCTATTCGATCGATGACCCCTTAGGAAGGGTCTCATTAAATCATCCTTACTTTGCCTCATTAGGTAGATTCGGGACTAATTACGAACAGACGTCTTTAAGGCTCTTTGTACCACATGATCTTATTCCTATCCAAGGGCTTTGCTGAAGGACACAAGCAGTGGATGACTTCTACCTTCGGGAAAAATGAACCTTAGTGACGGTATCTGATTTGAGCAAAAGCTTCGCACAACACGTGCACGGAGGTCTCTTGCTCCATGTCGTGCATCCTGACAGATCCCCATGTCTCCTGATAAAAGTCCTGCAACTTTCCTGATACGACTCCTATTTAAATTTAATTGGGCCTACTAAAATTCTTGGTTCGGCCCGGCGATTAACTTGGAGAGCAGCCCGTTTATATTTTGTTATCGGTAAGTACTGCCACACTCGTAAATCTTTTTCATTATTTTTCCAAATACATCTGGATAAAAGTGAATTAGATGATTAATTTGATACGGGTAAACCCTTAGGAGATTTAAAGCCCCTGTGTTGTAGAAATAGCGAAATTTGAGCGGCTAAAAGGCGACGCGACGCAAGCGCGTTCACGCGCGAAACGACACAAGTTGTAAGTCGCCTGTCCCTGACGTTTCTACAAATGCGCCTTTCGCCCGCGTTTTTCACCCGAAGGGGAGGAACCCTACGGGACGTGACCTGCACGCGCCACGGCTGAAAGAAGCGACACGCCAGGCGTTTCCCCTTTTTCTTCTCTCTATTCGTCAACATGAACAACTGTTTGTTATGGAATCCTAGCCGAGTTCACGCGTTGAGTTTAGAAAATTTATAAAACCTTCTATGTTCGATAATTCAATTATTTAGATTTTCTCTTCACCATTTCCTAAGGCTTTCTACGTGAAATCAAATATGCGAGGAACTAGTACAATATTTTCAATCTTATAACGTATTTATTTCGCAACTCTTGAAATTGAAAAGTCCCTGCTCCTTTGTAAATAAATAGCTTTGTAGGATTACTCAAAGTTGTTCGGATTGAAAAATAAATCCAAGCTTTGAGTGTTTTTTGTGTGTTATTTCTTTTGTTTTATTATCTATAAATTAATAACATATACCTTTTAGCATACGTAAATAAACGAAAGATTTCCAAAAATGGTACACAAACGAAGTGCATATTACAGTGAAAATGGCGACAGCTGCTAAGACAAACGTACTTTAATGTGAACTTACCAAGAACTTCAAACAATATATCTCCAACGTCCAAACTAATAAATTCTTTCTTACAACAAAACAAAAAAATATTCGAGCAAATAAATAGTATATAATTTATCATAAAAAATATTTATCATATGTGATGCACAAATCTTCGAATGAATTATATAACCAAAATATCCCGTTTTGTTTTCATTTCTAATTTAGAACACGCTACCTAGAAAAGAGGTATAGGATAAAGGGTGCATTTAATACACACAATTAAAACTTTAAATAAGAAGTGTTCCGTTACCCCACAAAGTAATACGAGGAAACGTGGACTTTTATGATAAATCATATAAAGGTTTCTTTGCTGTCACAAAGAAATGGCTAATATGTTGTGATGGACGAAGTTGATGTTATTCTGCAAGTTATATAATTATAGTTCGTGAGTGAGCCACGTACTCACTTCGCGAAGGGCATCACCCTCCTCGGGGAGGTGCGTCAGGTGGAGCAGAATGAGAATGTGTATTCCGAGTCTAATGTGATCGTCTAAATAACTTGCCAATGTGCAACGTGCAAAATGTCATACTACGCTATTTCTTGAGAATCTGTGTCTAGCCTTCCATCCTTTAACAGTGACTTGATAGGTCAGCGTTCCTTGCTTTTTGATGGGCTTCCTTGGGCAATGTCATCAATTTATTTTTATCGCCGAACCGCAAAGTTTGTTGGGAAACATGTTCGATCGCGTATCCTCTTCTGAGACAAACGACCTCCTCTTCTCGAGAAGACAAGTCGAAAATGGATTTCGACGAGTGTCTGCAACACGACGTTGTATTCATCCTTGTCTCGCATCATTTTAATTTTTTGTAATAATGAAGGAAAATTACGAATACATGTTAAAAATAATTCAAAGAGTTAAAAATTGAGAAAAGAGATACTTGCAGTACTGAATGAAGCTAGTTGAATGTAATAATTTTTTGCTTTTCTAAAAGAGCTTGTTGAATAAGAATAATTTTCCATTTCGATTCCTAACAAATCACATATAATAATGATGGTAGAATTTCAAAAACAGTTCCTCTGAAAGAAGACGTCATATATGATACTGAGTGGAATTGGGAAGGGTAATTTCCAGTCTCAAGGAGCTGATCAACTCGAATTTTAGTATTTTAGATGAAAATAATTTTCCCGTGGAAAGAAAAATTCCAGATTGAATAAAAATGCACTTAGTAAAACAACCTTATCAGAGACACAATAAATGTAAGAAAGCACTTGGAACGGTGTATTCCCTTGGATTGTGGAAGCTCTCCTATTTAATCTAGAAAGTAAAAAATATATTTAACGCAGAATATAATAATTCACTCTTTCTTTTACAAAAGATTACTTAAAGTTTCTCAAAGGAACCACTTTTTTCGTTTTAAAAGAAAACTATACGAAACTGAAATGAAAATGTGATATATTGAAGCGCTTCCTGCTCTCCTTTGCGACACCTTTTCCTCTAATGGGTGCAAACGTTGATGCATTGAAAAAAATTCAATGGCTTAATCCCTGATAAGAAGTTATGAAACGTCATCCGTGGTTAATTTCCTAATAATAATAATAATATCATTCTTTCATACTTTTCTTTCGCGTATACCGAACCTAATTCACCGAATTCACATTTTGACATGTCAATACTAAATCTAGTTAATAGACAGAAACGTCCAAACACAGCAGATCTTCACATTGATTTGCACTTCACGGAGATCAAAACTCACAGAACTATGAGAAGAGCAAATAAATGCGCTATGTTTGGTCGCTTCTGTCAATTCTTCCTCCTCAAGAAGACGACATGGGACATAATACTGTATTTAGAGAAAGTTCACTTAGCATCAAATAATTTTCGCATTTTTAGAGTATTTGAATGTTTTAATGTATAGAGCAGCCCGCACTTCTCTGGTGAATTTTCTGTTTTTAGTTCAAGAATAACAACTCAATGATCCCTTTGCGGAATGTTTCTTAATAATTAGGAATGGAAGATCGTTTGAAAAGTAAAGAACGTAAGTAAGTTTGCAAAATTTTCAAAGGAAAGATTCTTATATTGAATTTTCACCTGAAACAAAAAGACGAGCGGAACTGAGAACTGTCAAATTTTTATTTACTTTTTTGATACGGAAATAAAGCATCCATATCATTGGAACTATTACTTTCGCATAGTATTCATTTCTTTATTTAAACCAATGCACGCCATTCTTAAATAGTAAGTAATTACAGTATCGAACGATTTTTCGTCCGTTGGAAGGTTAATAACAACGGTTGTTATATTATATTCATAAAGAAGTGTGGCGCGTTGTTTCCATGTACTTCGTCAGAGGAATGACAAGCGGCGTCATAAGAGAGTCATCAAACCTTGGAAAGAGTGTTACACGAAGTTACAATATGGCGTCAACCTCGAGTGACCTAACCTAACCTAATCCAATTAAAGCACCTACACACAGTAGCGGCGATTGGGAATCAAAAGTGTGTGTGGGGGGGGGGAAATATTGACAGTTTTCACGAACATAACATTTTCTGCATATTACCACTAAGTATGATTTAAATAATGAAATAAATCGAAGGAAAGACATTTGGTGATTACCATATCAAGGATGGAGTAATTTTTTAAAATAATTCCCAGTTTTAGACGGTTAAAATGAAATTTTTATCTTTCCCCCTAATCGCCACCACTGCCTACACTATATCACATTCTCTTCTTTCCTGACCCGAAGCTATGGACTGGGGTAAGTAAGACGCAGAAAGTGACTTTTACTACGAATGTGAACAGTATTCTGACTGAAGTTTAAAAAACGTTAAATAAAATAAATAAATGGAACTAGTTGAAAACCAGGAAACAAAAAATATTCCGCAACTGCATAAACAATTCAGGTCCCGGGCAACGCCGGGTTCTTTCACATATCAAATACAACTGTTTCAATTCAATTCAATAGGGCATTTTATTTACAATATTAACATTTTAAATTACATGTGGCGAGGCTTTAGTCCCTTTGCGTTCTTAAGCCCTTTAATGCCGTGGGCTGTGCGTTACATACCCTGGTATTCACTCTAAATTAAGTGATGAGTTGCGTCTACATTTTTCACAAGAAGATTGATACTTTTATTTCCTGCTGCCATAATAGTAAATTTAGTTATATATGAATAGAAAATTAATTAATATTATGATATACATGGCATTTTCTCCTGTCCCCCATACTTCTGTCCCGTACGTTATTCCGGGTACCAAGATTGAAATATATACAACTTGTTCTACACCCAGGATATTCTCGAAGACCATTACGAAGGTCATACTTGACTTATCGACATTTCAGAAGATCAATAATCCTCCCAGGAGCATATATACTGGGATACCGCCGGGTTGTGTGTTTGATCCGGTACCGGCTACAAGTATCCTACAAAAAGCGTAAGGGACTGTTATAGCCTTTTTTGACGATCTCTCATTGCATTGATTTCTGTGGGGGGGGGTGCGATAATGCTCTTGGAAGTTCAAGCAACAAAAAGTAAACATTCAATGGTTTCAAAATTGTGTCCAGGAGATCATCATTGATTTTAATGGTAGATAATGAGTAGCAATCTCCAAAAAACCCTTACGACTTTTTTATACTAGGATAGTAATAAAAACTAGTAGTGAATGATTTTGTATGTATTTCAAGAAAATATTTCTGTTGTAAATTTAAATGGAGATCCTGAAATGTTAAGAGTGTTATAAAGTAATACAGTATAAATCAAAAAATATTCCTGTCATATAGCCATAAAAATTGTGCTCAAAAGGAGGAGTGAATATGGACGTTTCACTCAAAGTTGTTACGAAACGAAATATCTGTAAATATTACATACCCAGTGATCTCAATACATGTTTAGAATTTTCCTTCTATGTGAAAATATATAAAAGGAAAAAAATGTATTGATGGGAATAGTACCACCACCTCATCCCTGTCTGAACATATATCCTAGGCGTGAAGGAGACATTTTTAACATAACGAGACTAAAATTTACCCACCGTACATTGTCATTTCGAATATTGTATCTACAATAAATTTTTTCCTGTCTTATTCAGAATAATTTAGTATTTTCCCATCATGTTCTGGAAAAGAAAAATGTAAAGCAAAATGCAAGTTTATGAGACCAAATACAATTTTAATGTTTTTAGTTTAATCCGAGAGTCCCGACGTAGTTCTAATATCATTTTGTTGTTTTCCTTCTGTAGGAGAAGGGAGTAGACGAGTCCATTGGGTCGCGAGGGGTGTGCGCATAGAAACCCTCCCACGCGAACGGGGGTGGATCCAGGATTTGATTATTGGAGGGGCGCATATAGAAAATTTTTTCCTTACATTCATAAATGGAACGATGTTATTATTACATATTTTACAAGAACACCAATAAAACATGTCCATCATCAATTTATTGTACTAATAAAGTACCATTATTCTAATCACAAAATATTTATTTTCTTTGTACGTTTATCTATTGTACATTTATCTAGGTAATTTTCTATTGGATAAGTGGCTAGGAATCTTACTTGAGTGCGAGTATACTAGAAACGCAGCCCTATGTATGCTCATGTTCACACGTTGTAGTGGAAATCTGAGTCATATGTTTGTCCTAAAAAGTAAAAACTACCTTTTGTATTTCCATCTCGTTTCTTGGGAGGGGCACGTGCCCCGGTGCTTTGGAATTAGGAGGAATGGAGATTTCAGCTACAATAGAAACAAAGTTCCTTCATTAGATTACACGAATTCTCCGTCGCTTCCAAATTCTGAATAATGCATCCCAGAAATGGCAAGTACAACTCCCCTTCAATAGAAGTCAGATTCACGCTAAAGAGTGTCCTGGAAACTATGTCTCGTTTCAAATGTGATGATTTGGTCCGATGATAAGGATGGCTCGAATATTTGTCTTTTCTGAAAAGTAGAGCTTCAGAATACACTCTTGTTGCTTGGACACTTTTAGGATTGTGACACAATAAAAAATGAAGAAATAAATCATCATGCAAAATGCAACAAAGCTACGAAATTCTCATAAGGTTTATGATGCCCAACAAAACCCTGAATAACTCATAGAAAAAAATGAACTTGTAGCAAAATTAAATACTTCCCTTACACGAACCGTCGACAATTAGGGAGGTACTAATTAAAAATAACTTTTTAATTTAGAATTTAACAAATGTATAAAAGAGGTCTATTTTGGGAATAATTCTCGTTATAGATTATTAGGCCTTCATCTACTCTTTATGAACAGATGCACAAACATTAGCATATTAATTTGTGTGTTTTTTACATTTCACATATTTTATTGGCCATGAACATTACATTCACGTCCTTTATGTTCGCTTTGCTTCGAAAAATACCGACATAAGTGAATTCTATGTTTCTTCTTTTCAATTTTGAACTCGACGATTATATTGTCCCGAATATATATATATATATATATATATATATATATATATATATATATATATATA
>NNCF01128967.1:1163750-1181090 GCA_002313205.1 Laupala kohalensis
TATATATATATATATATATATATATATATATATAATATCAACATTGTGGGCACTGAAGTGAGTGAGATTTTACAATAGTTCCGACTCTGTCTCCTCATTATCATTGTTTTCTGAATACCGAAAACGTTTTCACACACTGCTCTCACACTCACAGCAACTACCATCCAGGGAGATTCGGGAGACAGATAAACGGTATCAGTTGTAAAACCTGAAGCCCTAAAAGCACCTAGTGTTTTCTAGTATATGTCAAAGTCAAGTTAATCATTCAAAATCAAATATAGTTTTTACTTGACACGACTAGAAATTAATAATTACACGCATTAATTGTATTTTTTTTGTTGGGCTTTAGGGCTCGTCAACATTGAGGTCATTAGAACCCAATTAATTGTAAAGTAGTTGCTAAGTTTCAATTGAATTGTTCCAAAAATTCTTCTAAGTTGAGAGATGAAAATTGCGTGAGCGGCTTGTTGATTTCGTATGTAACCCGAAACAGCTCTAGAACCCAACGATGCTGAATAATGTCGACTTCAGATTCAGATAATCGCCGAACGAGTGATTCTCTCCGGCGTCTTAATGTAATATGTAGTTACTTCTCGAAGTTTTTCCTCAAGAATTTTTCGAAGAAATATTTTACGATGTGAGAACACAATAGACGACCGATGACCACTAGAGCATGGTTCTGTATTTTTCTTTTCGCCGAATTAAAACTCAGCAGTCGTTGATATTGCTACGTAAAATGACTACAGAAATATCTAAATGTAGGTTTACTTCCTATTCCTGCAAACTCATAAATATATAGGATCTAAGAACGGCGGCCATATTGATGCTCTTAGGTTTTTTTTTTTTTTTTTTTTGTGGGGCTTTAAGGGAATGCTCTTAGGGAATGATCGAAATGTCGAATTACTATCATTAGAAATCAACATGGACGTGATTGAAACCGCGTTCTATCTATGGCCTTGTTCCTCTCTGGATTCGTCTGCTATCTGCCTTCTTTCACTTTCATGGATTTCCAGTATTTATTTTGTTTTTAATGAACTGAGCAAATGCCCGGTCGGGTAGAGACAGTGACCGATTTGTATTATTTCAACTTTATTTTTAAAGTTCAGTAAACAATAAGGATGTGAAATGTAGTTTATGAGGGGAATTATAAATTAATGGAAAGGTGGCTTATAAATAAATCGAGTTCAATATTATGTCATATTCTTCGATAAGTGTGAGTGAGTGGAATGGTCTCACTTTGTGAGTAGTGTTGAATAATCCCTTTGATTTCGGAAGGTCTGGCAACGCTGTTCTGACGTCAGCAGTAACCCCACCAGTTCCCCCCCCCTGAGCGTACTCGCTGTGCGTGGGTGACCCACACCGGTGAATGTCTGGAATTGGTCGATGTTGGGCGAAAATTGCAGTTAATTATGGGGAATACGTCCATGGCATTCGATGCAGAAACCTGTCATTGGTGGCATCCTGCCAAACGAGGACAAATAGAAAGTAATGCAATTCCTCGCGAAGGAGATGTTATTATTATTATCAGTCATTTGAATATTCCAAAATTGTTCAATTCTGAGCAGGATTAGATATTTGTTACATCGATTCTCGATTTCAAATTGGATTGCGATAACCTGAAACTAGTCTCTATATTCTCCTCGACACTTTTCAATTAAATTTTGCATTCTTGTTTCACGAGCAGATTCTTACAGTGTCTGTAACATTTTGCTTTTTATTATAAATGTCGGCAACTATAAATTCAGTTCCGTAAGGAGTTCGTTATTTTACTTCTTTCTCTGGTGAGTTGATTTCCATGGAATGATTAGGATTTCAAGTATAATAGAGACATGAGATTAAACTGATGACGAGTCGTTTTCCCAGAACCAGCCACAAAAGTAATGACAATGCCGGTTTGTATATCTTCAGCTATGTGATCGACGTAAGTAAAGGGCTCTCAAGAAACGAGAAAGAGGGGAACCGAAGCGCCATGTTGGGTGGTCAAGTAAGAAGAATTGTGAGATGGGGAGATTGAATAGGACCTTTTCGGAAATTTTAGCTTGTGAACCACCTATTATATTTCATTAACGCCGATGAACAAAACAGAGTCCTTTCAATATCTCACCTCTAAAGATGCTTGGGTTTAATGGATTCTTGTCAGGGTGTAAAAGAACATCGACTTTTAAAAATTTGACAATTGCCTTTAGGAAGTTTGTCGTGAGTTCAACCGAAGTTCCTTAATATATTTATTGGATACTTGTAACTTTGATTTGTTGGGTTTTCTGTTGAAAAGTTCCTTTGTAATTCTATTATTATTATTATTATTATTATTGGCACTGACTCACTCTTGGTTCTCGTTTTGTTTTCTGACTTCCTAAACATATGTCAGAAATACACACCCGCTACACTTCTGGATGTTCTCATAATAGATAAACGGTGTCAGTTGTAAAACCTGAAATCCGTACAAACACCTAGTGGTTTCTACAATGTCTCGAAGTCAAGTTAATTTCTCAAAATAAAATAAAATTTTCACTTAATGTGAAGAGAAATTAATACATTTCGTCTAAATCGTTCTAAAATTCGGATTGTTATGCGTTGGAATAAGTGGAACAAACACCTTTATAAGGCGACGTGCGACTTGCTTCGCAAATATCATCTAAACGCACTTATGGTTTCCTGATAACCACCCGAGCCTAGTTCTGCTTCGTTTAACCATCTTTAAGGTCAGCGATCATTGAGAGTGATGTTAAGAGACAAGCGCAAAAGATAGCTTCATCATTATTTATTTTGGGCTTCCTTCTTATTTCTCTTTGCTTTGTCTGCTAACAGCTTTCTTTCACTTTGTTGGTGAAATATGCGTCTTCTTTTGAACAGATGTTGAATGAGGGGCAGAGAACATATTTTGCCACTTTGAGACGTAAACAAATATACCGCTACGAGATCTGGAATAGAAAAAGAAAATTCGGAGAATTAAAAATAAAGAAGGTGTCGTTTCATTTCTTTATCTATTTTCTTTCTTTAAAGAGATGAGACTGAAACTATCTCATTTTGTGGAAATGACCAGTAGCCTATATATCGGTAATTTATGTTTAAACTGTTATTTTTTACGATTCTACAATTTTGTAATCGATAATTTTCAATTTTTGTGGTAGTCATATCTTTCGTAATGTGATATTCTTTTATGGTGACATTTTTCTCTTTTGTAATTTGAAAGTGATTCGTAAATGTGAATGTATTTTTCTTCGTTATTTTCAATATTTTTACAATTGGGTAAAATCTGAGTCCAGTCACTGATAAGGGCATTGGTTTTTCGTTTTATTATTATATTTTGAGGGCACACAATGCATATATTTGTGTGAGATTCTTTCTGACCACTTCAAACATTTAAAAGAGACACAGAAAACAGTTTTTTATCGCAACATGATTCGTATATTTTGATGCAGATATTTTTCATGCAAGTAAAATGTCGTTATTTTGTACCTTTCCAAATGGAGACAATTCACAGACTATAAAAATTGTTTTCCCTCTTGGACTGTAGTTTGGCCTTGTGTCACATTCTTCGTGTGATTTCTTTTATTTTAAAGGAGTTAAATGTTTTGCGTGTTCCAAGAACATGGCGGGGACTCGGTACTTGGAGAAACCTATTTTGTTCCTGTCGTGGGCGTAATGGGCAGGGATTATGCATCTATCGACTTGCGGTCGGCGGCGCGCGCAAGTCACGCCCCGCCTCGCGGCCCCGGACGGCGCTGGCGCGCACGCGCCTCGACAGCGAGGGCCCGGCAGCCGCAGCATCCCTCGGGTCCAGCAGCTCTGTCGCTCACTCGCCGCCTCCCAGCGCGCACCGCAGCCCCGCAGCAGCGCTCCGAAGCGACCGCGCCGGGAACCAACGCCAGGTGACTTGTTGCCAGCACGTGCTTCGGCGCGCATTCTTACTCTTTTAGTCTTTATGCTCCAAAACATAGTTTACGCTTTATGTAAGTTATCCGTTTTGCCGTGAAGTTTTTAAAAGCTTCGATTCCAGGTAAAACCATGTGTGCGAACGGAAACTACGTTAAAATGCTGTTGTCTCGAAATTACTTCTTATTAGTTACATTCTCGGGTACAAAAGAAGTCATCTCTTATAGAAAAATAAATAGATTGCAACTTCATGTATTAATGTAATGCGTAAAAGTTTCTCTTTATTCTTTCCTTTCTCGCTAAATTGTACATTTCCATTATGCGCTGATAAGGACAAATATTTTGTTTCAACCCTTTTACAAATTTAGGTCCATTAACTTCATTTTCAAATTAAATCGTTCGCGAAAATGACATAAACTAATTAGTTATTTTTAATTTTGCGGTTTGATTGGGTAATGTTAATCTTGCCGATCATCTGAAATCGAGGTAGAAAGAATTTGCAGTTTAATTGATCATTGGATAATTGTGAATGAAACAATTGCCATAATAATTCTGTCGTAAAACTTATATTGTTATAACTCGTGTATCTGTCGTCGGCTTCTTTTCATTCTTCGTATTTCGAATCGAATGGGATACTTCCCACTGTCCACGTTCTTAAAATGTTTGAGATGAACTCTTCGTTAAGCAGAATAGAATGATCTTCTCTCGAAGACAACTTTGTAGCGTTTGGATATTTCATTTTCATTGTACAACATGGGACTCTGAAAGTAAACTGATCACTAAGGCGTCTTATTTTATAAAATGTAATGAGTGGAAGGTGAGCTGGTGGCGTATGAAATCTGGTGCCATGATCTGCGGAGGCGCGAAGGCACTTTGGGCACGCCGCGTCCCCATCATACGCATCTCTCTTCTCCCCTCTCTGGTCGTTTCATCCGCCGTTCAATTTCATGTGGAGTGTGTGATAATAGTCTGTAAGAGATGGAGACAAATGAGACAATTTAAATCGACATTTTCTTCATCAAACTATCCATTGCCCTGAAATATATGTGATCATGCAATTAATTTTCTCTGTCGTATTTAATGTAAGAGTCTTTCTTGATTTGTTTTTCAGTTATTTCAGAATGCCTGTATACATATGAGATTTATCCATCAAATATATTCCCCAAATGGATGAAATTCTAAGTCTCAAAATATGCCTCCCGAATTGGCTCGAGAAAATCGAACGAGGCCTTGCCGCTTACTCACGATTCGCCATCTTGTTTGCGGGTTGTAATTAACCGAGGTTGCGATTTAGAAAGATGACTAAAAATAAGTTTCATCTCGGAGTGTTTTCATCACATCTCCTCTCAAGCAAGGGAATCATTGAATACTTATTACCAATTTCCTAACATTTTTTCAACAACTAACTGGCATTTTAATAGGCTAGTGGTAGTTCAATGGAATAGATGTCAGCCATGTTGGAAATGACTCGCCAATCTTTAACGTCGAGGCCATGTAATACCGTTGGTCTAAATTATATTATCCCGCTTAATAATGATTCAATTTCATGGTAAATCTCTGATCTTCAAATACTGAACTATCTTAACATAAAATAGTAGCAACACTCATCTCGGAAAATAGTTTATTTTATGAGTCACACTTTCAGACCGAAAAACACCAATCACCACCAATTTTCTCAGCATGGATTTATTATTGATTTTATTTCGATACGTATCGCGGAAAAATAAATCACTTTCTATTTCGTTTAATTCTCTCACGAGAAATCATTAACAGTCTGATTTATCTCAAGTTTCATTGTAACCGTGCAGATAATACTTTATTAAAAATGTATGTTAAACTCATGTTTATAGTTTAGATTCCTTCCTATATTTCACACTATGAATTAACAACTACTTACAATCATCAAATTTCTAGGTTAGCGGCAACCATAGAAAATAATCCATTAAAATCAAAATTAAATTTTCAGTATATTTGAAATATTCAGTCCATTTGTAAGGGTGGCCGCTCAAAACATACGAGTCCAAAAAATAAACACATTTACAATTTGGAGATGGGGAATCTGAGTTAGTGGCAAATATCTCATAGGGTTAGAATACGCTGCTTTACATAAGTCATCAACAATTTCAGAAAAATCTGGATAATCTCTCGAGTTTTAGTGTTGTGAATATTTTGCGCATCTAAAACAAATGAGTACTTCCTAAATAAATGAGAACTATTAGAAAAATGATTTTCTCTTTGCAGAGAAGTATCAGTTGAAGAGAAATCACCCTTTCGTGTCATGCGAACCGTTCAATAACTTCCAAAATATTTTGATCCAAGTTCTCTTTCGTAAGTGAAACGCTTGTATCTGTTAGTTCATGGAATACTGGACATGAGTTAAGGACCTCGTAGCGTAAAATCTAAGTTTTGGCCTGTGTGCCCTTCACAGATGATGCTACTCCAAAATTGGATTCCTGTTATAAAATATCTTTAACCCAATTGAAGAGTAGTAAGACTCGTGCAACGGAACCGTTCCTTGGGGTCGTGTGAAGATTCAAATGAATGGTGGAGTGAGGAGCCATTTCGTGGAACGAAAGTTCTGGACTTTGGTCAAATGGCGTCTGGAAAAACCCCTGACACAATAGTTGAGAAGAGGATATTTACATGCTCACTAATTTTCAATATTGAACCAATTGCTGAAAAAAATAATATAAAAGATGTATTGTATTTTAAATCATTGTGTATCCTCGCATACTAGCAGGTGACTTGGACTCTCCCTTGTCATAATTCCAGTGCATCTCACACATAAGATTGACGTTATTTCAGGAAAAAATGTTCTGATAGATCGTAGAAGGTGTATGACAGTATTGAATTATCAGTGATTCGTTTTCGCGGCCACATTATGAATATTGAAAAATGTTATTCTAAGCATATTTGATGTATAGCTCGCATTTGCAAGATAATAATGCCTAATTATTCACACTTCTTCACTGTTATTATGTCATATCAATTGTGATTTTGAAAGAGAAGTTGTACACAAGTCACAGAATTCACTGGATGAACTCAGCTAGAATAGATATAATCTCAAACTCAAGTAGACATATTTGGTTTAAAGTAATATTCCAATCCCTCCCTCCCCCATTTAATTCGCAAAAATTTCATTTGACTATCGAAAACACGCCTAAAGGGTAAAACTTTAACATTGAAAACATGGATTATATTGTTTTCAATGGGCAAACTTCGACAATAAAATGAATAATTAAATTACGTTATCTAAGCGGGTGTCCTTCACTTTTACGAAAATCAAGCTGTTGATGAGACATAAAATTAGGAAACAACTCATTTATCCACCGAGTGAAATTAAACAATCATAAGTTCACATCCTGTTACTTGGATCCTAAATAACATAATACACAGGAAAAATTATAGGTTTTATTGTTAACATTATGAAAATATTTTCACTGTTAGTGGTGCTGGATGTAACTACTTTGCATCTGAGCTCTTCAACCTCCGGATCTTGATAAAGATTTTCTCTACATCTTGTCTTCATAATATTGTCGAAACTTGGCGTCTTTAGGAAGGTAAAGAAAGTTAGCGGTACTCTGTATGTGAGTCTTGCAATAAAACGTAATATTACTCTAAATTTCTATTATTGTTTGATTGTTGATAACTATCAGTGTTTAGTAAATAGGAAACAGTAATCCATAGACATCGGTACTTTTATTATTTTATTGTGATGAGAATTTACGCCTCATTCCGCAAAGCCCTTCGTTAGGAAACGAAATTCATCCCAAACAAAGCGGTGTGAGACGGACTTCGCTACTTTATTATTTTATAATATATCTTATTAAGGCTCAGAAGTATCGAAAAACAAAGCAAAATAATTGTTACAGGAAATGGGTTAGGGAAACCCGGGTTAGTGTGCATAGCTTCTGGTTTAGAATTTATCTATTTTTTGTGATACAGTAAATTTGAGGTTTGCTGCTGACAGCTATGAAATCATATAGAAATCATTATTTCAGTAACTACAAAAAGGGTTTTTTGAAAGTATTCTAAGTCAACTAACCCCAGATAAGGGGTAAGATGGCGAAGCATAATTCTGATATGGTTCATACTGTATTTATTTATAGTTTTTTTCTTGTATTAATGGTTTATTATGCCACATTAGGGGAAAATAATGTCAAACCGTAGAGTCAAACAGTACAGTGCTCCATGTCAAGATGACCACCACACTCTCCCATCCGTCAGTCACATGTGAATGAACTCTATCACAATGCATTGTTTGGCTCGACCAAACATCAAAATGACTCACCAAGGAAAGAAAAATTATATATGCACGCCCTCACGCAATGGTATTTTCTATTAGACTGAAACTGTGCTGAATATGCACTCCATTGATCTTAAGAATCCCCTTCGTGCGAACTACCTCGTAACATTAAAACACCAGAAAATATATAATCTTCATCTCATTCTGTTCCACACCATTCTCACCGTCAAACTACCACTGTAATTTATAAAACTGACTATTCTTTAAAAAAATTGTTTTGCTGAGGATAGTAATCTTAAAAGCACAGTTGATTTCACAAAATAATGATTGATTCGTTAAAGAAGTCGAAGCTAATATTCTAATATTGTCAAATTGGTGTTTTTGACGTGCTTTGGAGTGTACTGTCATCCGTGCTTTCGTGCGTTGTAAGTGAAATGACGTAATCAATAATTTTCACAATAATATCATCTCAAACTACGTATTTCCAGGAATATTTTAATATCTGGAGCCACTCGAACTAATAAACCAATAAATAAATTTGCCAGCATTTCCTTCATTAAATTATTAATGAACAAAATTTAACACTGATGATGTATTCACGCATACCTCTGAGAAAAGGTACCGCAACCCATTAATATCCAGGTGATTCATAGACCACCCTTCACGCATCGATGGATCTATGTTTTTGATGTGTGCAGTTTTATATCAGGCCTGTTACATGCAATGAAGTAGGTGTAAGAAATCTGTATGTACGCATATGTTTTAATGCATATGACTCCATACACATAAATTCATGAGGCCGTCACCCTAAGGCGAGTGTTCACGTAGGCTGCACCTTTAGCTCAAACGTCTCTTAGTTATTTGAGGGCAATAATGTATATGAAATTCTTCAAGGAAAAAATACGTAAATACATTCTGATTACATGAAATTTCCCTCATAATCCGAATTCACTCATTTTTCACTTGCAGTCTACTTTGAACGAAAAAATAATAAGTCAGCAAATCTCTTATTTTTCATTTTATTGAATTTTAGACCCGAAACACCTGTACCCACAGAAATTAATATTTTTTAAATAGTAAGTGTGAACGTGATATTTTAAAAGAAGAATTATAAAAAAGTGAAAGGTATGGTTTAAGATATTTAGCTTCTAAAAATAACTATTTTGTTTTCAATGTTTTAATTTTCCGCCAAAGATAGTATTTACACAAAACGTTTTTAGGATTTTTGGAAAATTTCAAATGAGTTAAAGACATTAAGAAACATTTAATCCGAGAAATTTGTGTTTGAGGGGCGAAGATAGAAATACTGAATTTCTTTTTTGAAAAAGAGATACACAGGAAAATGGCTGTGAAGAAACGTGATGAGTGCTGAAAATTTGCGTGAGAACCTTTAGAAATAGCCTCTCCCCCGTCACTACGAATTATATTTTCTCTGTTCCGAGTTTCGTCACATGATAGAAACCTCGCGTCGGTTAGTGGTTACATTTTTTCAATGCAAACCATTTGCATTCCCTCGGTTATTGCATCCCCGATGTATGATCCCACGCAGTTTGTCGCAAATTAAATAAACATGGACTACTTCAACACCACTGCGAAAAGAGTTACATGGATGAATAAGTAGAAAAGATTGTACAATATTATTTGTGAAAACGAGAAGTTACGTTTTCTATTTTTCGTAATGCGATGATTTTGAGAACTAAGCGAACCGTGAAAGGCTCTTTCCATCCATATTGAAGAGGTTTATTTTCATATTAAAACAACCTACAATTCCAGAATTTCAAAGAGTATGACTTAACTTCATTCACTAATCGACGAATGTTTTATACAAATACAGTGAACTATTTTACAAGAAAACATTAAACGAAGTACTCTTTCGTTCAGAAGTAGAACCACCTACGCGGGAAAATGAGCATTTTCAAGTATAAAATTTCATTTAATAATGGTAAAGAAGTTGATCTAAACCTCAGTGCCAAAACCAAACGCGAAGAAACTTAACGATGAATTGAAAAGAGTGGTTATTTTACGAACCCATTACCAAATTTAGTTCATGCAGATTTCTTTCAGGTTTCATTATTTTCTTCTACAAAATTTGACTTTGACTCTACCTCATACATAGAGAGTTAATTTTCAGCAATCATTTTTTTTTCATGTAATCGTTCCTCAAATTCAAACTCCGGGAATTTTTTTCATTCCCGGAGCATTTTATGACTTAGGGTCCCATTCATTGTACATACTTCCTTATTTGCTTGTACCTTTTGGCATTTCCAATATACTTTACACCTTTCTCGTTAGGTTTCCTTTGAAAAAAGTCTTGAAGAAACCGAACACTAGAATCAGATGTACTTCTCCATCTTCCACATCTCATTCTTCTTTCCATCTCTGCGCCTTGTTCATCTGCTCCTCTGCCGAATTCGTCCCGAGACTCGCGAAGGATGAGTCAACTCAAATGAGAAGGAAATCCTACGCCTTGGGAGAATGATTACGATGCAGGTTATCACTTGTAGATTGTGTTAGAAAACCAAAACGAAAAGTTATTCCGTGCACTGAGTTTATATGTTTCTGTAAGAGTCGTGGCGAAAGAATAGTAATGAGGGAGGAGCCAATGCCGACTCTTCCTCTCGCCGTAGACACGTGGGCGTTTTATTGCGGTGAGTTTCAGTTCGGATGCTGCCAACTTTATCAGCGCTGAAATAAAATATTGTACATTTGTGCATTTTCCATCGAGGTTTCGAAGGAAGGTTAGACTCCAGAAGAATTGTGTTTATCATAACGTATTAGTTAAATTTTGTCTTTGATTTCTTTAGTGTAATTTATGTATTATTAATTACTTATTCTTTGGTTTTTATTGTGTAATTTATTTAGTATAACAATTGTATTTAGCATAATAAATTTTCTATAGCAGTTAACCTATTAAAATGACACATCAATTAAAACACTTTCCATCGAAATATTTGTTTTGTTTGAAGAATTGATTAATAAATTTTCCGTAACTGAAGTAGGCCCACCGCTTGTTGTAACGGACTCCATTTCTCTTTCCTCACATCGTCGCCGCGACTACAATTCTCATTATGACTTCTTCGACAGGACCAACTCGGGTGCTGCTGCGGCGGCTGCGACCACCCCCGTCGCCGCCCCCACCGACCTCGCGCCACCCCCACCTTCGCCTCCGTCGCTCTCGCCGCCGCCCACGCCCCCAGCCCGGACCCCGCCCCGCCAGCGTGGACGGAAGCGCTCCGGCGGGCGGCCCCCCCGGCCTCCCGCAACCCACTCATGTCTCTTATACACATCTGAACTATCTTAACATAAAATAGTAGCAACACTCATCTCGGAAAATAGTTTATTTTATGAGTCACACTTTCAGACCGAAAAACACCAATCACCACCAATTTTCTCAGCATGGATTTATTATTGATTTTATTTCGATACGTATCGCGGAAAAATAAATCACTTTCTATTNACGAGACGAAGCAAAACGTGAAATATTGTCACAGATATACGAAGTATTTCAAGTGTAGTAATAAGCATTGCTGGACGTTATATAAAGCACACTCTTATACCAATATTTTCGCATGAAATCTCAGTTTGAGGACACTGCATTGATTCACGTTGGGACAAAAACCGAGAATTGAAAACGGCTTTTGAAATTCGTTACTTACTGGGATAAGAAATCATGTGATTGGGGTATTCCATGAAGTCGAATGAAAGTATTATGAAATTGATGAAAAGTTTCCAAAATTTTATAGCAGCATATTGAAATTAAATTACCCTTATGGCGCGCATTGTACAATATGCAATGCTTTTAGTCTAATCGATACTATGATGCAGTGTAAATTTTTCAAAAACTATCAATGAAAAACACATAATTTGAGGTCTTCTAATATTTGTTTTCCAATTTCACCGTTTTTGTCTCAATCTGACTTGAAAAAAGCGAGGAAGACCCAACTCCATTGACCAACGAAGACGTTCATGGAAAATTAACTGCGAAAGAGAATATGTGGGGGAGACGATAAAGAACAAAAAAGAAATCGCATGTAGTTTTGCCCACCATCGACGGTACTGAAAAAGTAGCAGAGAATCGGAAAAATCAATTTGTGATGGAGATGGAGGATCCCGTTCACTTGTGGATAAAGGAGCAAACCCACGAGATCTCTTCAAGACCGCACTGAGATCATTACAGGTGAGATCTTGTAACGGAGATAAGTTTCAATGGAATATTGCGACAGAAAGACGATTACAAGGAGATTTTATGCTCTTGTTCATTCAATTTTTATGACAATTATTTGCCTCTATAGTAGCCTCTTGCAACATAATTGTTCCGTGAATAATCCATTTTGAAGTTGCAGAAAAAGGGGGAGAATTACTATCAAATAATGTGACGCGTATAGGCTAATTGTTGTTAATTTTCGGTTTAAAACAAATCATACTCCTGAATGGTTTCTAATTTTCGTTTATGTTACTTTCTCTTTTTGTACACCGTCGTTCATGCCGAAAAGAGAAATTTGGAGAAGCGAGCGAGTTGCTTTCTTAAACAATTCATTGAATGTTACAAGCACTTTCCAATTAGGGTTGTTCGTAAATTTAAAAAATAAAAAAGATCTGTGCCCATTTATGTCATTTATTGTTGTTTTTGTAAACACGGGATCATAATTAATAACCGCAGAAGACGGTTCGTTTAAAAATGTGAAGACTGCTAGAAGAAAGGTTCTATAAAATAAAAAAGTGTGCATTCACAAGACGAGAGTATTTATGAAAAGAAGAAATTAAATCCACCGAATATCAGTTTTCTTCTTTTATTGCAAGAATTATGTTAAACCCTCATCTATCTCCTTAGTCAGTCAACTCATTTATTTCTGGTGTTTTTAACCTGATTTCTTTGCTTATTTACAACTAAATGCATTACAACTAAATCACAGACATATCTAGTAATTTGTCCGAAATACGAATTCGCGAGAGGTCCTAGTCCATTAACTAATTCCCTTCTTTATCTATCTCAAAGTTTGAGACCATAATGCTGGGAGACACTTCACTAAATATAACTTATCACTGCACGAATCACAAGATCCTTTTCAATCTTTTGGCAGAAGCAGACAAACATGCTTTATTTCACGATCTTTCGAAGGACTTCCTAAGCAATCGCATAATTCTAAAAGATGACGATATCAGGACAAAAAGTGTGGCGTTGAAAGACGAATGTGTCCCACTTAGTGGACGAAGTCCGAGTGTCATCTCATTAACAATTCTTCATCCATAAAGCAAATTCGAAATCCTCAAGTTTCTGCTTCGCAAATGTGAAACGAGCCACAGACGCATCACATAAGAAGCATGAATCTTAACTGTACAAGTTTCAAGTGATTGACTTATGCAGATAAAATGTCGAATAAATTACCTTAATTCCCCATCATTGGCACAATCAGAAAATAATTTCTTTAGTGAAATATATTGACTGACAATAAAATAAGCTTTAGTTACGTTCACTCTGCTGCTCTTCTTGAAATCGCCAACACACCTTTCCGAGGCGGGTGATAAACGAATGACAGATGGCCGAATGATTCTGAGCGGGAGATGATAATAATTGTGGCGGACTGAAAGGGGATCATCCGGGGTTTGAATCCCGGAAGCAGTAAGTGCAGATTTGTTCTCGTTAGATACATACAGAAAGGAAAGGATTGTTGTTTGCTATTATTAAATTATCTACTTGAAACTGGTTTTATGGGATTAGATTCATGGAAGAAATGTATGCGAGTATTGAGGCAGACCAAAGCACTAAATATCTGCCTTATCTAGTGGCACATCAGTCTACCAATATAACGTTGCTTAGTAAAATATTTTAGCTGAGTCAACTAAAGAAAGAATTTTCCCAACTTTTAGAAGAAGGTGAAAAATATGAATAGATGAGTATTGATAAGCCAAGTTTATCAGTTAGGAAGATGTTTTGCTCTAGAATAACGCATCAACGCATGAAGAATATTTTGATGCGTTACTCCCATAAGCTCGTAAAATTCGATTGGTGTTTTCAGGAACGCTAATTAGCTTCTGCAAATGGATCAGTCCGAGCGCTCAATATTCGCGATTATTTTGCTTCAACGGGAACAAAACCTTTCAATTGATTAAACTATAAAAGATAATTTTCAAAGAGCTGCAGTTTGCACCAAAGTAATACCCTGTTATTTCTACTTCTGTTTCGGTACATTCCAACCATACTCCGTATTTGAAAACAATGATTTATTACCACGTGTCTATATACTGCTCCACTTACTTTTTTGAGAATGAAAACGTCCTTTGGGCTCGAATATGACCTAGTATCAGTAGGGGAGAAAACAATGTCTCATTAGTAGCAGCCACTACGAAAAATGGTTTAAATGTTTAAAATGATGGAACTCCTTTACTTCACTAATTTATCTACGCATCTGAACACAAATGTCACATTTGAATTAGATTGAGCTGAGATGAGAAAGGATTGAGGGTAACGTGGGGGGGTGGAACTGGCCGCGATGCGGGCGCCACTGCGGCAGCTCTATCGATTATGCGGCCGCGTAGGCGGGAAGCCTGGCTCAGCAGCCGACAAAATGGCCGCGGGTTGCCATATTGGAATGCGCAACTGCCGCTCAGAGGAACATGAATTATGTGAAATTCATCAGGAATGAGGACTCCGTGTGTATTTTTTGGGACGAGAGCTGTCAAATTGTCCATTGGCTTAATGACATCTGAAAATGACAGAATTTGATAGGAATGTCAATTGTGAATCGAATGACGATAGTAGGGTGAATGAAATGTTTGAAATCATTCTCACACATTGAAGTCTTGTAGATGATCACAACGTTTAATTCGTATATCGTTTTGCAGCATTAGGTTGACTTGCATCAAATATAGAACCTGGTTACATTTCGAACTTGCGGAATTTTCTTGACACACTTTCATTACGTTTTATTAAATACATTACTTTCATAATCAATTCACGATTTATTGAATATTCTTAATTTATTTTTATCATTTTCTACGTAAGATCAAGTAGCAAATGGATACATTAATGCCGCATGTGAACCTCTCTTCTTAATTCATTTGCGTAAGAAATGTACCCATTTCATTGTTGTTGGAGCAATACTAAATTAGGAGTATAATTGAAATGGAATGTTTCTCGTTGGTTCGTGTGCTTTTGAACCCTCAATAGGTGCGATGGGATCGGATCCCCCTCTCCCAACATCCTCTGGCCATACAACCGTATCTATCTTTCTTGCGATCGCAGTAGGCCTTGGCTTCCTATCTATGGTGGGTTTTTTCGCGTTGCGGGTCACATTCAGCCGACAGTACTTTCGACGGTTCTTCCAAGGTCTTAGGAGAAGAAAAGGAGTTTCCAGAGAAATCTAGAGGAAAATCAAATTAGAATTTTCAAACAAAAAAAACGAAAATCTAAAGATAGAAAAGGGAACGAAATTTGTCGTCAACATATAACAGTGCTATGCGTTAGATGTGTGAATGAAGAATAAAAATGATACGTACTCTTCTACACAACGAAAATTCCGTGTTCTTCTTTACTTCATGTTTTAGCAAGAGAGACTGATTTTGTATGTCACCTGCGTTTTTTCAAAAATGTTTTCGATATTATTTTGATGGCCACTAAGGTTTTTGTTTCCGGGTTCGAGTTGCCGTTTTTTTCTAGTCAATGTATTTGTTTACCATTTCTACACTACATTAGGGACCGCTTACTTTTGAGATATTATAGATGTAGAACTTAGTTGAATTTTTCTTTGAATATTTTGATGGTTACTTTTTCTATCAAATGAACCTTATGTAAATAAATTCGTGAAATATGGTTCAATAATTGTGCATTATAGAAAAAAACTAAATATCTGTTATTTTTATGAGAGTTCGTCATCTTGTAATGATGTATTTTCTAACCGAAAGCCAAAAATCTATGTATCTCAAATTTTACTACTATTAACGTCCATTATATAATCTAATTAGTTAAATAATTAAAAACTTACGACCTTTTATGGACGAATAATATTTTATGTTCTGTGAAGAACTCACCTGACCTAACGACGAATTTCATCCAAGTTTTTAATTATTTATCTCAAATTTTCTTCTTACTAGTATCCTTACTAACCCTTTTTTACTAGTCTATGGAAATGTAGATGGTAGGTTCGATATTTTTTGTATACCCCTGGTCTCTTTACTGCTTGTTTATATTTTACTGGTACTAGTTTTCCTAGATGCAAATAATTTTGCAACAGCTACTTCTTCACATTTTCCTGTTTGAACTTCCGTAAATTTGATCAGCAATTTTTTCTAAAAGTGATTTTTATCAAGCACTTTATCATTAAATTCGTTATGAAATAAAATTGTTAATTGTAAACATGTTTCGACCAGAAACCTCATAATCTACACTGAGTATGACTCCTGTTTTCAGTTTTCTAGTTACATTAAAATGTTTTTTATTAATGAATTATATTTAGCGTATGCAAAAAATGTTTGTTCCGAAAATTGCTTTCGTCTGAAGTGTTTTTATCGCATAAGAAAAGATAAATGCGAGCCTCTTCTCCTGGGATGTCGCATCAAGGAGTAGAACGCCACCCGTCGTACCGCGGGGGCTTGCGGGACACACTTGCAGAGCGCAAGAATGAACGCTAGGCGAAACTAAACATTATTTTCTTGAAATATTACCACAGTTGAAATAATAGACAGAAAATGTAAGACTCGATTATTACAATCACTAAATGAAATGTTTACAAATTTTTCCGAACTTCGGAGACCAGGTAGGGGCTTGAGTGAATCGAAAAGAGCACTTTCGTATGAGAAATCGGTCGCAAGGAAAATAATATTTCGAAATGGCTGACACGGATAAGGAGGATTTCCAGAGACGATTTAGCTGCACAGCCCGAAGGGAAGGATGACGGCTTCGCCATGGGGCCGCAGCACAAAGCGTGACAGCACAAAGGCGGCGTGCGTGAGCGAGCACATTGTTTTCGACGCGCCTTCGTCATTAGTGAAGTCTGTAAGGGAAGCGCATATGGGCGTTTTAAATCTCTCCGTGTTAAGAGGTGCCGTGACTTTTTGAGAATCACATCTTCCGTTTCTTCTCCGAATGTATTTCTTCACGTTTCCAGAATCTACTTTTCTTATCCTGGCCCGGGTTTTTCTCCGTTTTTCCTTCGGGTAGAGGCGGATTTCTTATACAGGTTCTCTAGGCTTTGTCTAGGGGCGTGTTTATTGTAACAATA
>NNCF01128967.1:1181104-1208820 GCA_002313205.1 Laupala kohalensis
TCAGAATAATCTATAGTTCGATAATAACTTGTACATGTAAATTTACAAACATATTTGCGTTAAATTACAAACATATTGACATTATATATGTATTATAACTCTCAGCTAACTTTTTATCTCATCTAGGAACTTATGCAAAAAAAATTTGAATCCGCCTCTGCCTTAGGGCCCTTGATTGGAATTGATGGGATGGTCCCTTGCTTCCGGAGAGTAAATTAGTTTATTGTCCTCCACGTGGTCATACGCAGTTTGTACTGTTTTTTGACAATAAATTTATTATTATTATTATTATTATTATTACCGGTATGTTTGTAGACACCGTTTCAACATTTCTGAAGTGGTTCAGAAAATATCTCAATAACACTCAGAAATACTAGAAAAGTAAGCACGTTATTATACGCACCATTCATTGCATAATATTCCATGACATTTATATCATAAATTATTCCATATTGTGTTAATAAATGACAAAGCGATACTCTACCCGTTTAGCTTCATTGATTTTTCCTTAGCAAGTAATTGGTAAATCACGACACAATAATGTAATTTTGTTTATATTTATTTCTAATATATGGTAGTTTTTATGAAAGACTACTCAGAATTTTCATGGTAATGGATTTTTAGTTATTTCTTCTTAAGATATACTTTTCAACTTGTCCTTCCTTATATGAAACGAAAGATGCATTCTGTTCCGGTTTTAATTTTAAGTTCAGAAGCCCCAACCACTTCTCCACTTTAATCTAAATTACTGCAACGTCATAAAACACTTGAAATATTCGAAATTCGGATTTCATATATTGAAATAATAAAAGAACATTTCTAGATTTCACATTTTTCATCAAATTTTGTGTACGTAGTAAAAGAATGCTTTTCGTAGAAATATAGAATCTTTTTGAATTCTTCATTTTAATGACAATCTTTCTTGAGAGATTAGACAATGTTCGGATAATGTCCTCGCTAAATTTTGCAGAATTGCTTTTCAAAATCCATTTATCCGACGCCTCACAACCCATGTTTTTCTTTGAATGCCATTTGGTAAAATCCTTCATATGACGCCCGGAGAAAAGAACTCGTGCGACCAAGAAATCCATCTTGGTTCTCTGACAACTCAATGACGTGGAACTGTGTGTCGGAGCAGCAACTCGCGTAAATGGAACTATGATCCCTCCACTGGACGAACGACAAGTGAGTTACCGACAGATTGTTACTGTCTTTTCTTAGAAAATTTATGTAATATTTGGGTACATGAAACTCACCGCAAACTGTATAATTTATTTAAAAAACTCGTTTTAATGTGTACATGTCTCAAAAAATGTGTAAAATATCTCGAACAATGAATCAATGCTGGTTATGGGTCCAATGCTAAATTGAATATTCACCTGAATACTCACTTGTCTTGGGCTGCTGTCGTGACTCGCCTCTGAGACCAAATCTCTGTCACGCGCAATCCCCCGAAGTGAAGGATTCATTCAAACTCCTTATCGAAGGATTCTAGAACATTCGCTCGGAAGAATCGATTTCCGATTATATTGTCATAACTGACTCGGTCCAACTGAGGGCGGAATTAGTAGTCTAATTAAATTTTCTCGAAAAGTGATAAAGCATTTGGAATTTCACAGGGAGAAAGTCGCTCCCAGTGTCCAGACTCCTCGCTGCGTTGTGGACTTGTTCAGTGATAAATTTAATCGTTATATTAAAATTTGGTTGAGGGATGTCAAAACTGAATATAACTTAGTATTTTGCAAATATTTTCGTAAATAATAACGATAGCTGAAAATAGTAAATCTTAGAATTTCTTTAAAATTTCCTATTAATAAAGCAGGTATTACGTAAAAACAAAATTACATTACTCGGCATTATAAAGATACTCATTCCAACATATTAGTTGAAACGGCACAAAACAATTCAAATAGTACGATAATGTAACATAACTCTAAAGCTTAACCTGTGAAAGGTGCTTATCAAAATCTTCAGCGCAGAGTCTAACATGAGTGTCTGCAGTCAAGGGCATCCCAGTTCCGTGGAAGCTTAGCAACGGGGAAACAATATATTGTTGAAATTCTGTCTCCGATGAACAAAAGAATGAGGAAAAGTACTACGATTACGTCTTTAGCATATTTTGAAGGATGTCGTGTGAATAATTCATTTGAAGAACACGCGCATTGAATGTGTGAATGTGTACCAACATAAGAAAGGATTTCTTTTAATTCGTTTGTTTGTAATTGAAGAAAAGAATGAAGACCAATCATAAAATAAAAGTGTTTCTGAATGCAAAAAGCCAATGCGTTCTGTTAGTGGACTCTCCCTCCCAAGAATTTCAATTTTGAGAAAAGTCCCGCAGTCTCTGAGAGAGTTTTCATATCCGGAATCTCCGCTGGAGGCGCTGATATCGGCTGCAGCGTCTCTTCCTCTCGCGCTTCTGCTTCCGTCTAAAATATTGTGAACTTCTAAAACATATCTCACCGGCCACTTCAATGAAATAATTACATTATAATTCATTGCGCCATGTAAAGAAAACACTTATTTTCAAATGACGACCAACTTTTAAATCACGAAAATGATGGAATTTTATTTTGATTTTCCCGTGGTACCGTTGCGCTCGGCTGCTGTGATTTTACAAGCTTCTGTTTCGAGTTTCCAAATACTGTTTGTACTACTACACTATTATTTGACAGTAATTAAATCGTGCCTTTTCTTCATTATTGTTGTGTTTTAATAACAATTAGAATAAAAATGTAGAAAACAATTATTCATCCCGGAGATTAAGGGCTGCTCCCACACACGACTGGAATCAGGGAAACGGTTGATCTTCTGAAGCCGGACAATAATTCGCAGCCGTTTTTTCAGCCTTAAATTAAACTCTGAGTTCTAAAATTTGTAAGGTGATTCCACTACGATATTCTCGGTTCCATTTTTACTCATAAGTGTAATCTGAGTTCAATTGTTGGCGTTTTTAAGTTATTCACCCAATATTTAGACTGATATGTATTATAAGCCCTATTAATAACACAACGGACAAAGAAAATATGAAAACTTAATCATTTTATATTATCCCTCTGATGCTTCTAAATGAAAATTCTTCATTTTTGTCTGATATTTGACTATTTTACTGCTACGAATAAAAATAATTTATTTAAAATTTTTATATTTTATTCCGAAGGAAAAATAAATAATACATATTCTACCGGAGAGATCATTGTATTTTTGAGATAGAAATGTATTTGCATATTGTGAGATTTATAAAGTTGACGTTGAAAATGTTATTTGAAAAATGACTCGTGGATGGCTTCGTAATGTGAAAATAGTTCGGGGCAAATATTTTTGAAAACATAAGTTTCGTTTATGTTTGTGACCCTTGTGTGTTTAAACTTTTCATGGTGAATTTTTAGATTGTTCTAAGCATTTGAATTCATTACACAAAAAATGTGGGCTTCCAATAGAATAGAATTCCATCGGGCGTAAAGCGAAAGACACCCGATGCAACGTTCCATTCAGACGACGCAACCCCTCTGCGCTCCATAAATGTCACAGTGGTGGAGTCAAAGATACGTTTTCCCTTCTTCGGACTTTGTAATGCTTTCCATTGCTTTCCATTCCGCTTCATTTGATAACGTTTTTTTGGTCAGATCGCTCCTTTCTTCAAACCGCACGATTACGTTTTGTGCGTAGAACTAAACAAAATAGTTCCAAGAGTCTTTGTATGAGAAATACAAAGTGTTTTTCTGATGGTAAAAGTGTTCAAACCCTTCATCGAGATTCATTTTCTGAGCGTCATTGATTAATAATAATTATTTTGTATGAGATTCTTGTGGGAACTTGTTTATATACATTTATATCTGTTGAATTTCGTTTAATATTATACACCATAAGAAATGTAATGACTGCGAAACTGAGAATACAATATACACCAGTATCCTGAAACTTTCTAATAATGCCAGAAGTCAAATTTAATTTTTTTAGGAGAACAGTAGAAAAATATAAAAATAGTATTCGCGATCTGCGATGTGGTTTGTGTCTCCAAAAGTTGAATTACTTTGTGTCGCGTGGGGAAGTGGGGGAACCATTTCCTGAAATGTACACCAGCCTTCGTAGTAAACGTGTTTGTTTGTGAGGACACGCAATCTCACTGCACGTGCTGCTGCAATCGTTGATTCGTCGGCCGATTAGCGGACTATTAGAGCGGCCACCGCGCCGGAAACGTCTCCAGAATGGAGTGCGCGTTGCGTTCCCCGGGGAGACGCAGTAGCGGCTGCCAGCGCTTATCGCGGAGGGCGCGGCCGGAAGAGGAGGGATGGGCACACATTCTTTTCGTTTTGAAGCTAATGCACACCCCTGGGTATCGTTGCACAGGGGAAGGAGCCGATATCTCTGTTATGCCGCATATCGTTATTCACGATGAAGGGGAGTATCTGATTCAAAAGTTCTCTCGACGCCTGAAAGTTGATGTTGGTGAGAGTACTATTCGGTTTGTGGTATATTCTCCATGCGCGTAAAATGTTGAAATGTTATTCTTTCTGATAAGTGAAAATTGGGATATGTTAAACCCACTATCCCACTACACCAATCGTTAACTGTCTTCGCCAGTGAATGATGTTCCTGGAGATCGCGGGTTTCACTTCCAACTTCTGACTATCGCGTATAGCTTCGTGGAAGAATGATTTTCGTAAATATCTTTCTTATTTTACAAACAAAACAGATCAATTTCTCAATAAACACAACATCTTCATCTAATCACATGAAGTAATGACCTCTTCATTCCTAGTCTGAAGATGGTGCGAATGTAGTGTGTCGTCTCTTACGATAGCAATTTCGGGTTGAAATGTCATACATCGTTCAATTGATAATACATTTGTTTCTTTATTTTTCTGGGGATGACGGGCTTCCTTAAAATAAACTTAAACTACTGAAAGTAAATTCTCTCCGTCAGTAAGATTGAAATCAGCAACAAAATTCGAGAGGGTTATAATAAAGCTAGGAAACTTGATATAAATTCGTTTGGACTGATGTAAGAACTCATCACACATCTTAATAAATCTTGGTTAACTCGTCGATGGCTTATGACCGTAGTTGATAAAATTTTTGAGACTTTTTCCATATATTCTGCTAAAATAAATCTAGAAGTAATGCTAAATACTTTCCATATTGCAACTTCTTCTTAATTTAGGGGAAGATTCACCAATAAATTCTTCGCGGGGTATACATCGACTTCAAAATAAACTCAACTATTGTAGTCTGGGAAAGAGAAGAAATGTAATAGATAAGCGAATCTATGAAGTACACACAAACAGATGTTTTCTGGTGTTTATCTTAATGAGAACATTCAGTAAAATACTTCAAAATAGAAATAATTTTAAAGAGAACATTCCTCCCCTTGAAAACGACTAACATTATTTTTGTAATATTTTATGGAACCTTGTAAGTAGACTAAGTTTTTATTTTAATAAACAACGTTTCGTCAGCTAATTCCGGTCGTCAGGTGAATTCATAAAGAAATAAAAAAATTATCTGCTTAAATGAACAAGAAAGAAAATACATTTACGTGGAAAGGAATTCGAGTGAACGCATGGCTCCCTCGTTACACGCACTGTCGCACGCCCCGTCACGCGTGACTCCCAGGATAAAACTTCGGAAAAAATATATACCTCTTAGGTAAACCAAGTACATTCTTTTCAAGTCGATTTTCAGTTAGTCTCTAAACTAGTTTAAAAGTAAGATACTCTATTTGCCGAATATTTTTGCTTATTGGAGACTATGGAATCTATAACCGTCTTCTTTACCAGTTTCATCTTGTATTGATGTAAATCACAGGTCGAGGAAAAATGTCTCAATTCCAAGCGCGGTCTTTTTCTCTATCGTTATATTGTAATACACTTAACATTATTTTATTACAAGCATGTGCTCTCTGCTCTCTATTATAATCTCCTTACATGATTTGAATCTCCGAAATTCCAGAGAGAGATACCTCTATGACTCTTGCTTTAGATTCAGTCAGGAAGTCCATGAAGACTTCCTTGGTTCTCATCGCAAATCCTTCTTCACATAACTTTCATTTCCGATTGTTTGATGCGCTCAGAAGAAAGTCCCGATTTGCTCCTCGACTATTTCTCATCTTCCAGAGCACAGCTGATAAATCCCGATGGCGTATTGTTTGTTCATTAAAATTCACTTGTGTCGAAATAAATTAGCTCTGAGCCGTCTCTTGTAGTCCAGGCTCCCCTCTCGACGTCACTGCCAGCCGTCGCTGACGCTGGAGAGGGGCGGTTTTTGCACTAAAGGGGCGTGCTTTATCTGGAGAGGGAAGCAGATGCTTCCGCAGTTATCTGCAGCCCCTGGAGAGCCACACTCCGCCCCTCGGTGGCTTGGTGTGAACCTGCGTCGCTGGGGGTTTGACGTATTGTCACGAAATTCCGATGACAATGATGCGTTGTGAAATTTCATTAACCATTTTTGTACGACGAAATTAGAAATACGACAATAATTACAAGATATATAGAGAGAAGAATGGGAAAAAGATCAGGCTGACACTTGGGAAAAATTTCATAAAAATCATAAAAAAGGCCAAAGAGAAAACGACGCACCCGTGGTGGGATTCAGAACGTGAAAAAGCGCTACAAGAACGAAAGGAAGCGACACAAAATAAACAACACATTTACGAAATCAGAAGACAAGTGACAAAAACTATCAGGCTAATCAGGAGGGAATTCCTAAAGGAACAGTTGGATTCCCTTGAAGAGAACTTTCGTTACTACAACACTAGAGACTTCTATAGAACTTTCTCAAGAAGAATCTGTGGATACACTCCTCAAAACCTACGCTTTAGAAAACCAAATGGAAAGCTCGCACTCACCAACCGGGAAAATTGTCGGGAATTGGCACGTTACTTTTCCGATCTTCTCAACTGTCCTGAAACACCTTCAACATTTCCTCAAGAAACCTCCACCTCTACCCACCCAGAATATCCACCACCTACATCAGAAGAAGTCCACAATCATATTTTCAGACTCAAAAACAATAGGGTATCCGGGGAAGACAATATCACTGCAGAATATTTAAAGAACCTCGGACCGATTTCCCTCAAAGAACTAACACAAGTCATCTCAGAAATTTGGCAGACAGAAAAATTACCCGAAGAATGGAAATGCGCCCTCATTCATCCATTACACAAAGAGGAGACAAGACGGTCGTGAACAACTATCGAGGAATCTCCTTCAAGTCGCATACAAAGTTTTCTCAGCCTGTCTTCTCCAAAGAGCACATGAACAGCTTGAACACGAAATTGTGGAATATCCAGTCGGCTTCCGTCCCGGTCGATTACGCACAGAGCAAATTTTCAATAAAAACAACTTTAAAATACAAAACAGTCAGAAACAGACTAATCATTTGTTCTTTTGTTGATTTCAAAAAAGCATTCGACTCTATAGACAGACAATTCCTCATCAATATCCTCGAAGAACACGGACTCGATCGGAAGACTCTGAACCTAATCAAACAAGCACTCACCGACACAACGTCCAAAGTGAAATTCATGGGTGAATTATCAGAACCGTTTGTGATCAAGACAGGCATACGAATGGGTCATGGTCTATCTCCACTGCTTTTAACCTCGTTTTGGGAAAAGGAAATGAAAAATCAAAAATGTTGGAAACCCGTAAGCCTAGGACGTCCTAAAGATGACATCAAAATTTCATGCTTAGGCTTTGCCGACGACCTGGCCATATTAACAAACGATGAGACCATAGCATTCAAACAAATAGAAACTCTTAAAGAATGTGTTGAAAGAGTTGGCTTACAAATCTCCTTCCAAAAAACTAAATTCATCTGCTCAAAGTTAGAAATTCAAACGTTAACCACAAAATATGGACAAATCGACAGAGTTCCATACTTCAAGTACCTAGGCGAGATGCTTGAGCCTACTGGGGGAGAGAAAACAGCACAGAGAATTCGCTTACAAAAAATCAAGAGAGCCTACCAAAGAACTCACAACATTTACAATAAAAATTGCCTGACCACACATGCAAAAGTTACACTGCAAGCCATGTATGCCAGCAAACCCCTCACACTCCACAGGAAGAACGAAAAGTGATGAGAAGAATTCTAGGCTCAAAAAGAACAGAAGATAGCTACAGGCTACAATCCAGAAAACAACAGAAAAGTTATCCAGAAAGGAAGATTAAGATTTTATGGGCACATCAACAGACTTCCAGCAAAACGACTCTCCCACAAAATCTTCACATACATAGAACGACTGAAACCTACACCCCGGATCCAACAAGTCAACAAAGAGCTCAGATAAATTCCACGGAAGTTTTAGGCAGAAACACGAACAAAGGAAAAATAGGCAGATGGGAAGTGCAGTCTGAGAACGACGTTATGAAGAAACCAGGAACGAAATGGACAGAAGAAAGAAAGAGAATTCATGGGGAGCTGTCTGGAAAGTCAGAAAAATGAATCATAAAGCTTTGCGTGATCCCACACGGTTCAATCATTTTCCGTTCTTCATAAATCTGATATTTAAATTGACATTTGAATCAGGAGCTCTATACTTCTATTTACTGTATGGTTTAATTTAAGGTGGAATGCAGTGCGTACCTTTTGCTATACCAAAGATTACTAAGCTTCAGTCCTTTTTACTTTTGGAAATGGAGAGTAAGGAGTATGGGGTAGTAAGTAACACTGGTAATAAGATTCATTTTTTCTTTTAAATTTGTTTATGAGTCTACAAATTTGAGAAATAGAATTATCTAGGAATGTAAGACTCCTTTACGTTTTATTCCTTAAGTATAAAATTAATTGTACCAAGTGAATCCTTCAAAAATCTTGATTCTCTCCCTTAATATTGAAAACAGTTCATAATATTGACTCAAAATGAAATGCTGTAATGTCAAAAATACCAAGTAAAATTATTCTTCATAATAATACTTATATTGATTATTTGCTTGAAATTATCGAACGTGCTTTACGGAAGTAGTACGAAGATCAATAAACGGTGTTTTTGAACAAAGTGTAGAGTTCGATCCCCGAGATGATAGGAAACAAGAAATGAATATCTGTCCGGGGATCCCGACTGTAAAGCACCCATTCTCCCATAGGCGTCAACACTTGTTCGCTGATTCACTGCGGAGTGGATGCAGTGCAGTTCCCTTGAAGATGGTCAGGTATTCGAATCGGGAGCTCACTGACATGGTGTTTATACATGGAAAGGCAATTGGCAAAGGACGGTTGCAGGACTGTATCGGGGAACAACCGAAAATAACATCAGCATACAATATTTGTTTGTGAAGACCACTTTCATCACTTTATGTAACTGTGATTATGTAATTGCTCTGTAATTATGATTCAATTAAGTGAGCTCTAGTATGGACTCCGTGAATTTCCGAACATAAGTTCATTAGACATCTTTTGTTCCTGGTCCTCTAAGAGATCGACCCCAAAAGTTTGTACTCTTTGGTCAACATCACTCTGTATGTGAATGAAAACGGGGTAGATAATAAAGGAAGGTTAGATAAAAGAAATAGTGCAGAATATACAGGATTAGATTGGTGCCCCCCACAAACATTTTAGTGATGAATTAGGGGCTCATGTGACAAAACATTCTGTAAGATTATTTTCTACAATACGATGTGTGGATCGATGCATTTCAAATACGTAGTTTCTGGAAACAGATGTTTGTGACAATTGAAGAATATCTAATTACTGAAGGAAGATCATGTTTTGTAATTGTTTCATGTTTTGTAGTTTTCTATTATTCAGATTAATTACATCTGTAATTTGTTGTGAGAGATACTTTTTGAACCACGACTGCCTTGAAGAATTATTTTATTATAATAATTTCAGGGCTCTAATGACCTTTGATGTTGACGAGCCCTAAAGCCCCACAAAAAAAATATATATATATAATAATTTCTATCTTCGGCGAATGGTGAATTTGGTATTATTTTCTAATCTCTAAATTTGTGTGAAATTCATACACTTTTTCATCTTTTATTAGATTTTGGGACTCAGATGTCAGATTTACTGCTATTCTCTCTGAAATGTTCATAGTCATCCACTCCGAAATAAGTTACTCGTAATAGTAAGGACAAAGATAGGTGGATGGAAAGAGGGAAATTGGCAGTAGGGATCCAAATTAAGGTATTTCCTCATTTCTCTCTATATTTGTTTTCTCCTAATTTTTCAATGCAAAAATTTCTGGTTTCCTTTCTGACTCCGCGCCAGAAAAACGCTTCTGAAACGTCTCTTGATGAAATACTCGTATTTGTAATTCCACTTCGAAATATTAATAGAATGTGTTGCGAACCATTCTGAGATAATAGCTCTTTCTCATTTTTTATTTTTTATAGAAATATATTTCTAACGAATCGGTCAACTCAGCAATACCATTTTTGTTTACGTGATAAAGCTAGAACAAAAGAAGGAATGAGTAGACATGACTGAAAAATAGTTCTACATCTATCCTGACTCCTAATTGTATCCCCTCATCAAAATCGATACGAGTCGTAATTATATTATTATTATTATTATTATTATTATTGTATACCAGGGATAAACCCAAAGTGAATTGTAGATCTAATTCTATTAAAAATATTTTGGGGGGATACCGGCGTTGGTCAACGAACAATTCTCAGGGATAAAAAAATCAAAGAAAACTATACTTGGGAGTCTATTGGATTTTAACAAAAGCACAACTAATATTACTGTTTTGTCTTCTCTGCATATTTTGTATTATTTTACAAGTATTTCTCAACATGTCTTATATAAGCGGAGATTTTTTCCCCTATTCAAGGTATGATGTAATGCTGTGGTTTCGCTGCGGAACATCGCCAGCCCTTCCTCATTGCTAATTGAATGACCGAAGTGTAAACGACAAGGATCAACCGGGGTTCGAACCTAACCCACCAGAAGTAGAAGGCGAGTGCACGCACAACTGCGCCTGGAGTCGTGTGTTTGTGCCCTTAGGATCCCGATCGCTACTAAATGGAGAGACACGTTCTTCTTCATGCGCGAAACCTTCTTCCCCGAGTTGACAAAACAATACTTTTTCAAAACGCCTCCCTGCAGAGGCGCATTCGCGTTCCATTAACCGCCGAGAGACTTCCCCGCCGAATCACTGCGCTGCCCATCGCTCACGCTGCAGGGGCGCCTCCGCCATTTGCATAAGCCGCCTATCTGGTTCACCGCAGTGTTGACTGAGTACCGCAGCGGGCGCTTTGTGGCTGCAGCGGAGGGACTGAATGCAATTGACAAGCGGACACATTCTCTCTGCGAGTCCCACTGGAGGAGCAAAAGACGTGTTCTGCTTGTTTCATCTTTCCTTTTTCGAGAGAACACGTGTTTGCGGACAATCGGCTAGAATTTTTGTTATGGACTCGAGTCCTAACAGATTACAGTGCTCTGGCGCGTCCAATCACACCTTCCTTCACTTCGAGTCGAACGGTTCGACCTAGCTGCTTATGTGAACGCGAAACCTGAAGGACAAAATGATTGGTTAGAGAATTTCATTCATTAAGAGTCTTAAGGTGCAAAAATGGTTTAGTTTTGATTTAGTATTTTCATATACTATTTATATCTGTCCCGTTTACATTGAAACCGAGTGAAACTTTCCTACAACTAGTAGATATGGGGGGAAAGTAGTGTCAGTCAATCAAACCATAGAAGTATTGAATATTAGTTACTTTCCAACTTCAACTAATTCTTTGACATCTTCAGGTGCGATGTGTCGCAAAATGTGCAGAGAGGTTCTCCCCATCGGCTTCATGTTCTCGATCTTCTAGTTTGTGCTGGAATGGAAACTGACCAAGAAGGCGTTCGTGAAGGCTACATGCAAGAAGATTTACTTTGCCATATTCTGCGTTCACCAATATCATCAAATAAATTTTTCTTTGCTGGATGATTTTCGATTCCAGTGACTGGTGAATAATTGAATTTATAAGAAGAGGTCAATCACTTGTTTCAAGCACAATTTTAACATTTTGTTGAGAAATATTCTTTAAATATACACTGAAAATTATATAAAAATTATTGAACCCAAGAAGTTGTTGTTTAACGTTGATGGATTGTTGTCAAACGTCCAAACTCTGCTCACATTCAAAATCTCTCAGTGCAAATAATTCATTCGATGCTTATAATATTAATTCATTTAATATGTATGAAATTAATTACATGTTCTGAGATCAATAGTGATGTTTAACGATCACCAACAAGAAATTCATTGTTCTTAACGGTCTTCTGCTCAACCCATTTTGGGAAGTTTCATACAAATTTTTATTTAAAATATGTGAAGAAGAAATTTTCTTTTGAAAAAATATTGAAATTTGGTTGCAGTCAGAGTTGTAGTTCCTTTATTATAAATTGTCAAGAGAAGCACTCACAACTCTTCTTTCTTTTCGATCAAGGTAGAATAGAATCAGCTAAATTTTATATTTAGCTTTCATGTGGACCTATTCTTCTGGTTGTATTCAAACACGAACTGAGGCATCTAACATTTTGATGACGAGAGTAGGAAAAAATGCATTCCTACGATAGGATTATTCCGTCATAAATAGTACTATTTTATTCTCTATAATGGAAGTGTTTTGTGATCTATAATTTTCGACAACGGTGAAATACAAATTAGTTTGAAAGCTACAGTGTGAAATATGTATCATTTCATGTGTTCTATTCCCTCTTCGCACGAAAACTGTATCTACCGCGGGACGCAGTTGTCTGTTCAGAGATTTGTATCCGTGTCACGTTTTCTCTTCTAGAAGCCAATTCTTGAATCTGTCATTTCCAATATGAACCATCTCTAATTTGTACACAATACTTTCTTTTCATGGATTTCTGTTCTCTAAGTGTAGATTTCATACAAAAGCGGGTCTCCACACCGTGTGAAGGCTAAGGAAAGTGAAAGTTGGCTTCTCTTCTGTGTTGCTGTGACGATTACGTTTTCTCTTTCGATTATTCTAGAACGTCAGGATTTGATCGATTCATCCGGGAGGGATATTTCATATTTTATTTGAAAACCGAAATAAATTATTATATCTCTTAAAATAATAGAAACATTCAACGCGGAAAGAAAATTCGTGGGAAAGGAGCATGGAGTAGACGAGTTTTATAAACGAAAAAGAAATTTTTAGCCCATTTCGAGACTTAAACGAGATCTATGACATCTGGGAGGAGGAGGGTACTAATGAATATTTTGAGATAAACTGACGTGATAATGCGAATTGTAATGACTAAGTTAATTGTTAATCAATCATCAATGATTATTTTCGGGTGTTTTCACATGATAACACATCAATCTTCACTGTGTTGGCACGCTTGTGGTACCGCATGGCATGGCTTACTCTGTTTCTTATACTGATAATTTCTAAGATACGCTACATTTACAGAAGGGATAAAATGAGGTGCAGAGAAATACAAGAAACCAAGTTAGAAAAACTTATTCTTTAGTTTTTCTTAACATGTTCTATGAAATAGTCCTAATAAAATGAGGGAGAGAGTGGCACCCAAAGTCGTTTCAAAATATCTCGTGTGCAGTAATCCTGCAAACTTCTCCACTTGCAAAGTGACATTTTACTTGGATAAATTCCCAGAAGAAATATCCAAGAATCAATTCAAAATATAAAATCCAAAAAATGACCTGAAAGGAACCGTTACTTCCATATGCGTCAAGCAAATTGTACGGGCGGCCATCTTGCGCGTCCTTCCGTTACCTGCCCCGCCACTGCGCAGGTGCCATGTTGCGATTCGCTGGGTTCCCTTCGACGCTTCCGGCAGCCGCCGCGGCTCCCGGGGCTGCAGGGGAAGCAGCGACGCGCCACCTGCGCCAGGAGAAGCCCCCACTGCGGCGAGCTCTGAATCAATGAGGACCACGCAATATGGAAGCGCAAAGGAACAAGTACAGTTCCCTTCTATATTTATTCATTATATTTTTAAATAATACCTTACTTTTTTCAAGTGAGGCTCAGACCATCTCCGATTTTGTGTGAAGGAATGAAGAGGAAGAGTCGTCAGATTGTCAAGAAAAAAACTTGTGTGTTCATAAAAAACGATAACTAAGTGCAGAACTATCAGTCGGTACAAATATGAGTAAGATTGTGTTGTGTGTAGGTGAACGTATAAAAATACGCAATTGTTAAGAGAAAGAATCAAAATACTGGTATGTTAAGTATAAGAAAAACTAGAGCAAAATTGGAAAATATTGGTGAATGTATTCGATGCAAACAGGACCGCTAAATTTCCATGAATTCGCACGATAATTGTAAAAGGGGTTACTCCAGAAGGTTTTCTGTGGAAACTGGTGATCTCATCTGATCCTAAATCCTGAGTAACTAGTAAGGTCCGGGACATTGGCAAATGGAATTTGATACTTATGATCGATCGTCAGAATTTTGTTTTCTATAATCAATAAACACGTATCCGATGACACGATCTTCGTGTCACTGTGTTTCAAATTCTTTTATGTCAAGTGCTATGTTTGAAGATGAACATGTATCAGCAAGTTTCGAACGTCAAGCGGCGGCTGTACATTTCTATTAGTACAAATTTCATCTCTGTTATAAGCACACGAAGTAGTAAATATAAGACAAGATAAGATGTCAAAATTATTTTGTTTTCTAGAGCCCTCCGGTCTCATGTGATAAATGCATAAATGGAAGACTGATAGACGAGCAGTTGATTGGATCGAGTAGCCTACGAAGAACAGCGAGTGAGAGAACGGGGAATGACACTCCTGTTTCACGGAGCATCCCTTTCGGACGTGTGAACGGCAACTCGTGTCTTGAGCGAAAGCCTAGCGTGATGATCGGGTTCGTCTATGACTTCAGCTGCTACAAATGAATGGTTATCTTCCCCGCAACCTGTCCGTCAGGGAAATAGTAGAAAGAAAATTCTTTCTCTTCCTCCAACCATAACCTACATCATCGAGCGCTCAAAAATGGAATTGAATCATCCCATGCTACCATTGGCTCTACTTACACGGGATCTAATAGGATTTTGCTGCCGCCAGTTTCCATGAAAATGTAGCTGTGCTGTGCTGTTAGACGAATACGCTCCTCACTTCATTTAACGCGTGGGAATGTGCTTATCATTTAAGTCATTTTAATACAAAGAGTTTCATAATGCAATAATCCAAGAGCGTAGGGAAAAAATTATGAATACGTCACATGCCATCGCCGATAATCCGAACCGTCGATAATCGAGGTGCTAATAATTGAGAATCTTCAATAATAGTATAATCATCACGATGTATTGTTTGCACAATATACTAGTAATAATAAAAAATATAAAAGTACTCTTATCTTTTCAGTAAATTCTATATGAATACGATAGAACTCTTTCAATCAAATATTGAGATGGATGAATGGAAATTTTGAACGTTAAGATGAAGCACAGGTAAAGTAGTCGACGGTTAGAGAGAAAATAAAGTTGGAATGCAACGGGAAGCGGAATTCCCCCTCAGAAAAGCTGACTTCTTGCTGTGACCTTCAACCAACGAACCGAGAGACCGGAATCCCCCCACTCTTGTGTCAAGCTTAATATGAAATAGTTCACCAAAAAATTCAAATATAAGTTTTTACCGGAAATACCTCCCCCTCGGAATCTTTCCCCCCGCCGCATTTATGTTCCCCACCCACATCCATCTCTGTCGGAATAATATACTAATTTACTGTAAATGCTTGGAAACGGCCAATTACAGCAGACAGTAGTGAAAATACATCAGCAAAATTCCACCAATCACTTTTTTTTAATATCCTCAAAACGTGTTAAAATGATTATGACGTTTGGTTTCATTTACTCTTCCGGGGTTCACTATGAATGTCCATTGCTGTGGTAAATTATTAATACCATATATACACTATAAGCAAATCAGAAATATGGTAGGGAAGTTGCTGCAATTACAGTTTCAAAATTAGTGAAAATATTGTGCATGAGCGTTGTTGACTAATAAGCAAAGTAGATACTCGGGAGTAAAATAAAGCATTAGCTCATCGATCTTCTAAATCGGGTATTTAAGATAAAAAGATGTTGATCTTGGTTTACAACATTGTATGGAAATGTACCACGTCTCGAAAATTGGCCCATTTACTGGTAGATAGACGTCCAAATACATCCTGAACTCGTATAATTTTGTTTGTGTTTTGGTCACTGATTCGCCGAAGGCAGTTGCTACTCTCGACCCCCCCCCAACTCTCATGGCTCTGCAGAAGTAAAGTTTATATGCTATAAATCTGTGGAGTTTCAAAACCCGAGGTTTGTTCCGAATAAACCAGTTTTCTTCTGTGAAATGGGAAGGCATGTTACAGTGTTCCAAATTGAAGGGGATCATTAGGGCGTAAGCGAAACGAACACCGGAGTCCGAAATGCTTTTCAATACCATATTTTGAGATCCGCATCGTTGTTCTGAAGAGGCGAAGACTGTCCCTTTCACTCATCGGAGGGGACGATAAGCGCTCCTCTGGGAAAACAGAGTTGAAAAAATGCTCCGAAAGAGCCACTTGATGGACGGCGAAGAGATAATACTCTCTCAGAGGAAGGACACCCAAGAGACTGCGCGAATGGAGGGGATACTATTGTATATTTTGATTCAAAGCTGGTATGAATGCATATCTGAATATGAAGTGAGGAAATTGTTTTGCGGGTGTTCTCGAATTTATTGACTTGTGGAGAAATGTAACCTCTTTCAGTTTCTTCTCTTGGGATCTTCCGAAGAGAGGAGGCGTTGAACGAAATTGAGCTGGGAAGTAACCAAAATATTGCCTTTTATTGTATTATTCTGAGGAAAGATTTTTTGTTTCGTTCGAAGAGTCTTTAGCGAGGAAATTCGTCACCAGTTGGTGACAATGTCTTGTTGTTAAGTGGCGTAGTTCAGATCGTGAATCTGATTCCGAGGAATAGATTTTTGGAGAAGCAGAATTCGCTTAAGCACCGAACTGACGTCGAACTCGCGCTCTCCTCCTCCAAAGAAAACAGAGAGAAAATACTCCGCGGAAGATAAATGAGTCAGCAATAAACATTTTACCTGAGAAGATCGATGTTCTCATACTGTGGTGCTTCGCTGGTCTATAAAGATTTATGTCAAAGGTAGTTCAAAGAGAATGTTACTTCGAAGTTAAGGAAAGCTGCACATTCATTCATAATTTTACTGCTGTTTATTCACGAAACCTCCAGAATGAAGAACTTTAAGTTATGGTTTTTGTAATTACATTTCGAAATTGTAGTGAGCTAACAATAAGAAGAATGACAGAACTACTGTTAGCTCCTCTCCTTTGTCAGTTATTGCGCACGCGCCCCCTTCTTCGCAACGCACCATCTGCTGCAGTAGCACGATATTGCATCTGCAGCATTCCTCCGCCCTCTTTACTTCCATTCCGAATGACGATGATACAAGAAACTGCACATTCTTCATTATCCCGACCAGATCGTGGGTCAGTACTTAATCTGTAAACCTTTCGTTACCAGAGCGGGACATTCTCATTACTTGGACAGGTGCAAGATTTATTGATGAATAAAATAATTGCGTGTATTGTCTTCCCATTTTAAAGGTTTAACATCGAAGTAGTCTTCCAATAGCGACGCAGTACGATTAACTGGTTTATGCAGCACTTATCGCATGGAATTGCAGTTTCAAGAGCCTTATCATAAAACTCAGAATTTTTACTCCCTCTGTGCAGGATTATTTATGTTTCTGTGCAACCAGTACCGGTATTTTTTACTTTTTCCAAAGTTCCTTCATAGTAAAAACATGCGAATGCAGCACATGTGCCCATTGTCTCCGCTGTTCGACTTTTCGTCGCCCTCCACCTCGTCATATGTCACCGTCTCCGCCCCTCCGAGGGACGCCAGAGGCAAAGGGCGCGCTGCTGGGGAGCTTTAATTAAAAGCCGACGGCGGGCGAAGGGCGCGAGACGGTGGAATGCACGCGTGCCAGAAGGGTGCGATTCCCCATCCTCCCTGACTCACCAACCCCGCTATAACAGTGCCCATTCCCAGGGGCAAGTGGACTGAGGTGGGCCACTTACGTGTAAGAAAAACGGAGAGTGTAGACAATTTCACATTTGCGTATCTATAATTACATGATCTGATCTCTTTATCACTGTATTTTAATGAAAGATGTATTTTGTAAACGTAAAACTCCATTTCAAATTTAGATAATCCGTTCCTCGTTCCAAGAAGGTTGAGACAGCAAGTGTCGTGATATAATTATAGATGTTGACAGGAGTGACCTCAGTGAAGTTACCATAACGTGTACTCACATTGCATCGACGTTACATTACTGGGCGTTGTCTGTAATTTTGTATTTTCGAAAGAAACCGAAGAAACAATGTTAGGTATGATGTCAATCTTAGAGGCAAACAGGCTAGGAAAGTAAACTTCCCAATAATGTGTTGATTTTTATACAAATATCTTTTATTACTGAATACGACGTGGCAACAACAAACCCGTATTCGATTCCATTGTCATGAAATAGATCTCTGGAAGTAGTGACCAAGAACTATTTCCTTAAAAAGTGCGACTTCCTTCGTATGATTGTACACCTGTCTCTTATACNCAGAGGGTGGTCTGCGCTGCCGCCGAGGGAGTCGCTCCTATTGTCACCGCCAACAAAATAAATCCCCATGTTGGAATTTGGATTAGCCTGGAGGGTGGCAGAGAATGCGCTCAATGACTTGTAGCTACGACTCCGATCCCTCAACTACTGTTGTGTTATTGTTCGGAGACCTCGCTCTCGGAATTTGATTTGATTGAAGTGATTCTACAGCCATTGTTGACGATCAATCGATATGACAATGATCCACTAATATTTCCTTCTCTTTTTGTTTTACTTACTAGGTGTTAGGATACAATGCGTTGCATAAATTTTATAAAAGTGCCAGTGCTGCAACATTAAAATCTTTAGCTCAGTTGTTACTTGTAATTTTCACTAATACTGCTTCATGAGTCATATGTGTGTTAAATTTTTTTTTCCAAAGAGTTTAAAAAAATGTCGAAGTTTCCTTTCACTCATATGTGGAAACAATTTTCTGGTTCAAATTTCCGAGCCGAGGGAATGCGAAGGATATTTTTTAGAACTTCGCTAATATTTATTGGTTACGAGTTTGAATGGATTATTGGCCAAATTATGTATGTAATTGGACTAACAGTTATATTTTCGTTACATATTTTGTTTGTAATCTCGTCTTCTTGATTCGCGTGACGCGGGCTCTGAGAGGACTACGTGTAGTCAGGGCATCTCGTACTCACAAACAGATTTTTATTCTTGTGGGATGAATAGTTTGATCATCCAAAGCTCTCAAATAGGACTCTTAGCCCCCACTCTCAACAAATAAAGGCATACTTTGCTACTTTAAACAATTAGTATATTTGGTTGCTATTTAATGTTGTAAATTGTTGATTATCTATTAGATAAGTTGATGTATTTTGTTTAAAAGTTAATATTTATAAAATTGTGTTGTATAACCATTATTTTCAAACAGAAATGTTCCCCAGATGCCCCCCCCATGACTACGGTCCAGATCCGCCATGGGTACCAAGTACTATCCTCTAATTAAGTTAAATTGAGCTAAATGTAGGAATCTGGTTATGTCAACCACTCTTCTAGTTGTTGATAATAAAAACTGATAATAAAAATAGTTGATAACAAAAACTGCGAAGAAATTTGAAAAGTTTGTCAGTGGGAGAAACGTTTTCGTCGGAGTTCTCGACCCACATGAACCAATAGTGCAGAACTGCTAAGCAACAGAAACGGAGGGAAAGCTATAAGAATTTCAATAAACATTAATACGAATATTAGTGAGACAAATATGAAGTAAATATTATTTTTTGATTTGAACGCATAAATTTTTATATTTGTTTGTAATATTTACCATCAATTATAATAGTCAGTTTTCTTCATGCTACTCTACCAGTTCAGAGGATACATAACGAGAGAAGCTGTTGACCCAACAAGATTCCAACAACGAACCCGACATCTTTTTGTGTCAATGGAGAGCTCTGTCTGAATCAACAATACACCACACAACCCTAAAAATGCGGCTATAAGTCTAACATTTATTTGAAGGCACGTTTTGGCCATACTGAGTCAATCAAAAAGTAAATAACTTATGATACGAAGCTTTATCACTCAATGTCCCCTCGTGATTGCCAATCTGATTTCTTCTAGAGAAGGTTCCGGCCTTTACTTCGATTCTTGTGTTTCAATTTGAATTTCTTTGTTTCTCTATTAACATTTTCTAAATTGATTGTCAATTATATTTAATTCGTGTTTATTGTAGCCGACTAGGAATGCGATTCCTGTTCCAGCGACGGCCGCCGTGTTTACTATTATTTTCATTCACATTTCACGTTGATATTAGATAAAATCAAAAATCATTCCCTGTTCATTATTGGGGAGAGCATATTAGTTTGTTTTTGATAAAACATGAACCTCCTGTGAGAGTAATCCCATATCCTCGAATTAAAATGTAAATTAAATGATTGTAACTACCAGTCTTGTAGCGTAAATCCTATTTTTTGCCGGACGATTCCGATATTCGAGGAATTATGGCGCCCATATACTTCCATTTTATAAGGTGTAGTATTTTATATGTCGTGTTTCAAGATATGACTCTGTAGTCTAAAAACTTTAGTATTAAGTTCTTATGATGCTTAGTGATAAATTAAAGACGTGTTTAGCTTTGCGAATCAGGGAAATTGTTGAATTTTATTATACATGCGTCATATTTTGCAATGTACCCCTGGAATGGAAATGTCATTGTATTGCAAGAAGAAAGTGCAAACATTGAGGGGAATTGTGTGACATGAAGAACTCTCAAGGGCTCTCGAAACCTTTCGGAGCGCCCTTCGCAGCCGCAGAGGCGGGGGGGGGGGGNGCGAACAGAACATGAACTACGAGGGTGTCAGTGCTAATACGCTTGGACTAATATGGCGAAGCACATCTAACGATTTTCTACGTCTAAGATGACACAGGGAGTCAGCGTGGCTCAGTGAATAGAGCACTGAGTTGCTGGCTGGATGGCCGGGGATCGATCCCCGGTGAGGTGGGGATTTTCGTCACGCTTCAACATCCAGACTGGTTCTCAGGCCTACTCAGTCTGCTATAAAATGAGTACAGGATCTATCCTGGGATCGAACCGGCATTTCCTCCTTCTAGTGCCGGGGTCAAGTAATCGCGTCAAGTAACAAAATGACCCTTCACAGAAGAGTTATCGCCCTTACGTATGAAGCTCTCTCCACACAACCGATTATGGAAGGCTAATTTAGCAGTTAAAATAATTATGAAATCGTAATTTTATAAAATAGTTTACGGTTTGGAAGCCCTGAAGTTGGAGGCAATATCTTAGAAACCGTCAGTAAAATACATCATTAAGAAATTTATGAACAGAAAAGAAACGACCGCCAAGAGTCAAAGTGATAGGAGAAGGTAAACATGAAAAAAAAAATTAATTTGCCTTCCCGGGACATACACGACATTTCTTCCCTATTTAAAATTGCTCTATAACTGTTACATTGTCATTAAAGAGAGAATGTTAAATAATAAAACAAATTAAAATAATTATCAATGAAAATAATTAATTTGTTTATCAGAAATATCTTCTTTTTTTAAAAAAAACTTTTTTTCAACACCATTGGATCATCAAGGAACGGAGGATTAAGAATCTTCAGCTGCTTGTCATAATTGTCCCTTCAGTATGTCTTTCACTGAGCAAACCTTTCGTAAATATTTGCAATATACATTAATATACTGAACTTTCCCTCAGCATTCATTAAGCCATGTCCTCACCCTGTGCAGATCTGTGGCCGTATGACTCCGCCCGCGGCGAGACCACAACGCGCCGCTTCTTGGTGGCCCTCGTCGATGTCATGTTGGCATACCTGCGCGACCAACACGACCGCAACTGCAAGATCCTGCACTTCCGCCACCCTTCCGACATGATGCGCACGCTGGACCTGAGCGTCCCGGATCGCGGTGTGCCCTTGGGCCAACTGCTCGAGGACTGTGTGGTCACATTGAAGAACCAAGTGAAGACCGGTAAGTAGCATTTCTTGTTTTTTCCTTCAATAACTCTATCGAATTGCAAAGAGCTGAGAAGAACTCGAGATCCCAAGCGGAGACTCGAAAACCTGGGGAATTGCGACGCAGTTGGAAAATTCGTAAGGAATGTAACAGAAGGGGTATGTTATCCTTGGTGTCACATAACGATAAGTTCGACACAATATTTTTTCCTGGGTTTTTTAACATACGCGTTTGTTTTTGTGACCCATGCATTCAGCAATGAGGAACGAACAATAAACAGAGTGTATCTCTAGTTGTCCACACATTTTCCGAAATTTCACAACGAGGGAGGATGTGAGGTTACGTAATTATTGGGGAGGTATTGTGATGGGGGGGGGTAGAAAATGATATAATTTGCGTCACGTTATTTATCCCCCATCGAGTGTGTATTGTTTTAAAAAAGCAACCCATTACAGAGATTAATTTAACAGCAGTACATGCATTAAGGAGAATGAAAGAAATCACCATTTTGAAAGAAAATTTCAACTGTGATTTGTTTGGAGTAAAGGTAGACGATATTACGTCATAGAAGGACTGACCTAGAATCAAGGAAAAGTAGATGAGGTTTTGAATAAAATAGACGAGAAAATTAGAGACATAATAAAAAAGTAAAGATATATGTTCATTAAAAATTTAATGGTTCATAAATGAAAGCTGAAGAGAGTGACACCTATTTTAGCTCTCTATGAAAAGGACAAAGTAAGTGTTTTGTAAATCTTTGGAAGTCTATAACTCAAGAACAAAAAGAAAGAAAGAAAATTTGTAATTTTATTTTGATATACACTTACAGAGTACTACAAGCGCACCAAAAACAATGAAATCTCTGATGTCATGTCCGAAATTGTAATATTTTTGGTTGGTTTGTTATAGAATGAGCTTTCTTCTTCAAGTTGCGTCATCTTTGTTGTATATACTCGACATGTTTCTTTGCTTCCAGAAATTTCACTTCGGGAAAAAATCGTGAACTGTGTTCCTTAGCGTATTGTAAATCAGTCGCAGTAAATCGCTCTATTGTCCTCATTGTGGTCAGAGGCAGTTTGTGACAGCTCTCTTCACAATCAATTACTTATTGTTAGTTTAACTGACTTGATGTTGGTACGGAGCTTATGCTCAATGTAGCCAACCCTTTTACTTCGCCATCGTCCATAAGAGTAATGATGTTTTACCTCGCGTTATGTTGGCAGGACATTCGAATTTGTGATTACTTAAATCCATCGCCAACATCGGCCACCAATTCAATGCACTTGTTCCTTTGGCGCTATTCTGTTCTTTGTGCAACGAATATTACATTGTGTCTTAGTTTATGTTATCGAATTGTATTTCTTTACAGCTTTGGTGACAACTATAAATATTTATTCGGTTATTGCTTATATTTGTAGAAGTTGGCAACTCATGTTATGTAGCATTATTTTCGTCCAAGTGACATGCCATTCCCTGGCACTTCATGCGGTCGGAAGCTGGAAGCGCGCGTCGCTGTATAAGCGGCCACTAACTCAATTGCGGCCGCACTTCCGAGAGGGATTCCCCGAAGGGGAGGCACGTGCTGGTAATCGAATTGCGCTGCAAACGAGCTCTATACAAACTGAGTGATACGTGAGACATGGGTTGGGTTTACAGTTTCATGAGGGCTACAACAAAGTAATAATGTACGAACTATTTGTTAACTAGTCATGTGCAGTTTCATTACGAAGTTTTCTCCTCAATATTATTGAATTCAATAATAACTGTTTTCATTAACGTAAACACAAAGATTGAACTTAAAATATTATTTATATTGAAGAAAGTATAAATGAATTATTTTGAGATATGCAAGAGAAATGGTAAAATATAGGCGTAAATCTCTATTTTAGAAAGTAAATAGAATTTGCTTATTTAACATCCATTTTTTAACAAAAACGATATATTGTACGAAATTCTAGTATGCTAAGTCAAATCAGTGAACTCGAAAGGGAGAACAACCGTTTTAGTTTTTGTAACGGTCAATTGGATGTGTAAAATATGAGCAATACTTGGAGAAAATGATATTTTCTTCCCCTGATTTGGTTTAACGAAATAGTCGAAGGGCCTTCAAAGCTTCATCGATTCATTTCATATGTTTTACATTACTTTTCAAACAGGAAAAATACAGAACGACATGACATCTATCTTTTAAATGAACTAATGTTTGAGCATGTTTTAATGAAACTTCGTAATCGAAGAACAAAGGAGAATACTTCAAATCTTTGCTGTTCCAATACGTGTAATGTAGAACGGTTCAAATGTCTCTTCTAATCATGAAACGTGTTTTCAAGGTCATTGAAGCATTTCGAACGCGGACTCTAAACTCTGAAACGTCAAGTCAAAAGCATTTACTTCTAAAACTCACGTCCATTGTATAATCTAATTAAATAAATGATTAAAGACTTGCGACCAGTTATGAATGAATAGTATATTTTTTATTTTGTTAATATCATGTTCTGTTATATAATTTGTTTTTATTTGATCACCGGACGACGGCTTCAATCGTCGTGAGCTTTTCTTCGCACTTGCAACGAAAGCCACGCGGGGGGTGCAGGTGGGGGGGCGCGTTGGAAACGAATCTCCTGTCATATACACGAATACGCTAATGTCTCCTCGATTTTTCGAATTGGATCGATCAAATAACACAAATGAAGAATTGTATGTTAATACACTAAAAGATGTGTCGGCGATTTCTTATGTTTCATCTTTCCTTTCAGCACTTGAAAATTACATCAAGAAGACGCTTCAATTTATTTGAAATCGATGTATCTTGACTTCTTGATTCCTGACGAATGAAAGTTTGGAAAGAAATAAACAATATTCGTAGAGAATTGTACGTGTATTATGATATAATATTCTTAACTGTTCTGATGTAATGCTTTATATGAAACCGTGTGAAACTTGCCTACTGCTCGCTGACATGGGAGTATGTTCCATATTACTCGTGTAAATAAAATAAACTCCTTGCTGCATAAATGTAAACATTCATATTTTCATTCAGGATAATAATAATAATAATAATAATATCAATAATAAACTTTACTGATATAGGTTAGATTCAATTTTCCGAATAAATATTCGCAAAGGTTGATCGAGTATAATTTCACAACGAGTAACGCCCTTCTTGCTTGACGCATCCTAAATTACTGCGCAAAATCTGTCACAGTTCTTTCGCTGACGACATCAGCAGGCAACGTATGAACGCAATTATACAGAGCAAACAATTCGATCTTTTAGTAAACGTACTAAGGAAAACAACGAACTACATCTGATTTTCTTTGCATATTTACATTTTATTAATAATAAAAACTATTTTTTTCCTAATAATGTTTCCTGTACAATATGTGATAAAAATAATATGACATATAATAATAATAATAGTAATAATAATAATAATCCCTAATTAAAATGTCTTTGTGGCACTCAGATTTGTGTGGAGGAAAAACGACTATATTTTTGTTGCTAAATATATTTCATAATTGAGTAATTTTTACTCGATCGAACGAGTATTGTAAGGGATGGTTTGCTCGAAGGCTCATGAATACGTCCACAATGTTACATGCGCGAGTTTTCTTCGCAAAAAGAAAGAAAAATTATCTGGAGACTTATCTTCTTTCTCGGTTGTACAGAATTTTGTTTTGAAATATTTCATTCACACACCGTCAAAGAACTTAAAAATTAGAATAACAATTTTCGAGTTGTTTTAAACTTCTACATGTTGTGCACTTTTATCATACTGCTATTAATAGTTTGTATTTATCAAAGGAAATCTGAACATTTTCAAAGTTAATATCTTCATTCGAAGCCACTTCGACCCATTTTGAAGAAATAAAAGGAACTTTGCGGACGCAGACGAAAAGTGCTCATGTGCTGATGAATGCACGTCGGACCAGATGGTGTGCGACAATTATCGAGTAGCGGCATTTTATATAAACCCATTACGCTTCTAATGAATAGCAATTTACACTGCTGACTTTTTGGATGGGATATTTCCTATTGAACCGATTTGGGTGTTTAAGGAGAAAGCCATCGATCCATTCTTTGCACAACTTGTTTTTTCGGTCATTACCATCATTTGAACTGAAGATGTATCTGTAGGAGACATTTCTCCTCAAAATATTAACATTCGGTTTCAATCAACGTGTTAAATCTTTTGGTATAAATTTTTAAAGTTCGAGTTTCGTCAAGAAATGTCGAATCACACGTTTCGTATTCTACTTACAATAAAAAATTAGCCAGTCATAATATAAATTTATGCTTCCCATACGTCAAAGCGGAATGCACGCTAGCAGTCATTGTCCATTCAAGCGCGCACACGGGTATCAATAATTTTTACGACAACAGTAAAACGCGTTTTAAAGGCTGATTCGTGATAGATTGGCCCCAAACTCAAATTTTCATTTCACGTAACCGAAGTAAGACTACCCCAAAAATCTTGAGCTTCTTCAACGGCAAAAACGTGTCATGATACAATACTTTTTCATTGTCTCCAGTTACAGATAAATGTTAAGAAAATGAGTTAAATAATATTTTCTACTCGAAGAAAATTTTCTGAAACGTACTGTTGCCAAGGATTCCGCCATAAAATGCTGAAAAATTCAAATTTCTGGTTTTGAAACGTGAAGCAATACCGTTCGTGTAATTTTTTTCTAAAACACATTAACTTCTTATCGGTGATTGGCAAAGTAAAGAACCATCAAACCCAGAGCGCGACCATCTGCTCTCAATGAAGAATTGCTACTAGCGGACCACAAATATTTCGGGCAATTCTTATGCCGATCGGTTGTGAATATTCCATAAATGGGTCTATTGTATTAAGTGCATACATTTTGAAACTCTCAATTTACTCGCTAGAAAAGAAAAGTACTTGGACTCATCTATGGCTGCAGGTCTGCAAAATGCAGACAACTGCGTCGTCACAGGTGTTTGAAATAAATAAATAAATATCTACCAGAACTTTTAAACTTCTCTGTTATCTCTGCAAAAAATATTCAGAGAACAATATAATAGAAGCCCAACAAAAACAAAAAATTGTTTTAAATATTCTTGTGAAAATGTGAATCTTTCGTTTTGAATTCAAATTCATATTTTCGGTCTGAATGTTTACTTAACACCGAATAAAACGACATTAATTAAAAAAAACAGACATTTATTTACTTCAGAACACAATTAAAATAAAATAAAATGCAACGTTTCATCCCTCGTGCGGATCATCATCAGGCAAAACTCGTTCTCTAAACAATGGGCTCACGTCAGTTGTGATTCACGAATATCAATTACAACTGGGTACTACCATAGTCAAATTTAAATACATTCCTTATTTTCAACAACCTTATGTATTAAAATTACGATTAATATTGAAAATGAAACAATTATGTACAATGAAACAAATCATATAAAATAGAATACAACTGAATTACAATCTCTGAATCGAACAATTGTCGATAAATTTAAAAAGGAGAACAAAAAAGTTCACACACTATCGTAAAAGTATTTTTTTCTGTTACTGACAATATGCCACGTCCAATTTCTTTAAAAAATGTTTGCAATAAGATATTATGCGGAATGTTGCGGGTGGAATCAGCTCCGAAAGTTATGTTATGTTAAATGAAAATGGGAGACCGAGATTCGAACTCGGGACTTTGAGCTTAGCGCGCTCATGCGCTTACCAACTGCGCCA
>NNCF01128967.1:1208903-1278730 GCA_002313205.1 Laupala kohalensis
GGTAAGCGCATGAGCGTGCTAAGCTCAGGTACCGCCTCCCATTTTCATTTAACATAACATAATTAATCTGTTACCTGGCGGTGAGGTTCACCGCAATTTAGGAGATTTCTATGAGCTCCGAAACTATTATGAAGTCCCACTCATAAATCATTTCTCGGAAGAGAAGAGCTGTATTTACGTTGCATGTGAGCTGTTCTTAGGTTCCAGTCAAGGGAATGACTCCAGTGTACAACCACTTCCGCCATTTGTATAATAAAGGACAAAAAATAGTATCTAAATTACAACAAGTTTAGAATTGTTTTTTGCTTTCTTCTATTTGAATATTGTGTCAACGTACGGTTGATTCCAACCTTCATTTCCGACTTCGCAAGCTCTCCTTGTGAGTAAAAATTCAAGTACACTTTAAGAGAAAGACATGAATAACGGTTGCGTGCTACTTGGTTACCCTCGCTGAGCGCCGGAGGTGGGGAGGCGCTGGCTAATCGCATTACCAGACGGGGGCTGAGCGGAATCACCCCGAGGTGCCGCCACATCCATAGCTACGGACCCTGAAATCCGTGAGAGTGTGGCCTCCATTGGCCTCCATCGAGTCAGTGTTTTAATTGCAATTCTCTATTCGAGGAATGCGCAACACGTTGTATTTAACTTATTGAAGGATTTTACTCGCTCTGTTAATTCCTTTCGGAATATAAAGTAGAATAACAGAACACATTCGTCATTTACATTGAAAAGCAGTGAGTACAAGGAAAAGTTCGTTTTCCCACAGTTTCATTTGACCTGCGAAATTTGATTTGTATGTACACGACTTATAAACAAATAGTATCAAAAACCCAATATCACTCCAATACACAAGAAAATGTTCTTTTTTTTTTATTGAAAAGCGAGAAAAAGTTTTGCTAGAAGCTGCTTGTTCTTATCATTCAATGTATCTTAGGAGCAGAAACAGATATTTTCCTTTTGTTTTTAATAGCTTCTGCTGCATGATTTTTCTTCAACGCGTGTCTTCGAAATTCTGATATCATACATAAATTTAAGTTGTCAAGAAGATCAATTACTAAAGAATGTTTACGCAATGGGGAAAAAGAGACAATCTATAGAGTCATGTCAACTTCGGGTACAAATTAAAATATCAATATACGCTTTAATAAAAATAAATGAAAATAGCGTTTGTAATTGGAGTACCATGATAGTGGCGTGATAAAGCGAAGAGGAAATTCAAAACTTGATGAATACACTTTATTTTGCGAAGTCTTAACTAGAATATAAAAGAATATATTTAAAGGATGGTCAAAACTGATTTTAACTTCTTTTCAAAAATTAAAGAGTTCCTTAACGTAATGAAAGAAACTATGAACTTTTTAACTTTAACCCCGTATTTGGAGAAATTGAATCTAGCGATATATTTGTTTCTGCCATTGCTCAGAAGCCTATCATTGGTGGAAAATTCAGATACACCTTTTCTTTTGCATGATACCTACGCCAATATGTCATCATACGTTTTCCCACTGGAGTGTGGACCATCGCATGACACAGCGGACCTTCACCGAGATGAAACTACGTTGCACACTCCTTATCGAACACATCTGCGATCGAGTGACATAATGAGACGGTCGATGCGACAGTCCGTGAACGTCCAGGGCATCAAGATGAAATAGCAACATCTGTGAGGAAATCTGTATTACTTGTGACTCTTTCATCTTGCACGACACCTACATGCAGCTCCCCAAAGTATACAATTGATGTTTCGTTTATTTGGTAATGTACCCTCATTACTGTTGCTCAATGTTCATCTGAAAATTTACGTTAAATAGTACAATATGAATTAGCAAAACATTGTTGTGAACTCCATGACACTAACGAAAAGATACTTTCAAGAGATACTTTTTTCTTCTCTCAAAAATGATGTGTTAGTGTATTGTCATGCATACAAATACTTCAGTATGTCTTCGTATAAATAGGTTTCGGTTTCCTCTATGAATTTACACCAAATACAATATGGATAATTCGTATTATAGAAGTATGTAGCAATATCTACCCTCGGTGCACGAATCGTGTGCACGAGCACAGAGCAGCAGCCATGGATAGGGACAGATTGTCTCCTCCCGCGTCACTAATACCCTCTGGGAATGATTAATAGCCTCCCCACCCCCAGTTCTTCACTTTCCCCTTGTGCCAGCGCACGGCCAAACACATTCACGGCTTATTAGCGGCTACACAAAGAGCAAGTGCGATTTGTGTGGGAAACCACTTCCATAGCACTTTTTAAGCAGCTTTCATGCAAAAGGGCTATTCGTATGACGCAAATTCGAAATGTGAAAACCATAACGAAAATAGATTGGCTTCGAATCTATTTCTCGTATGTTTCACCGTTTAGTATTCACTTCACTTGAAACAAAAGAATAACAGAAATCGATTAACGCGTCGAAGGTCTGAACGAATTGTTTGGTTGTTTCATCTGAAAAGTCGTCATTTGGAGCTTTTGAATCTTCCGAAGCTGTCAGCCGGCAACTTTGTTGTCGTGTACACTGCCACCAAAGGTAAACACGAAGTGCTCATTGCCAAGCGCAATGTTTACAGTGATGCAGCGATTGGTGCACACAGTCAAAGATGCCGCGAGATCATGTATTTCCCGTGTTCGTGTCTTGTAGAAAACGCATCATGTTGCTCACCTGCGCCACCAGAGCCTTCCTGAACCTAACCTATAAATTACGAAATGGCCACCATAGAAAATGGCGGAAACGAAGGGAAGTTCAACTCGCGATTGTCTCGTAAATCGTGATGCAAGTAGTTGAAACGCGCATTTCCTAAATACTGATAAAAGTGATTTTCGCATTAAACGAATTTTACGAACGCACTGAACTGGTCTCTAGCGGACGTCGCCACTGGAACTTATTTTCGCATCTCTTCTACTATCAGACTACCAAGTTTTTTTTCTATCCGGCATGGTGTTCTATCAATATTTACCATCCTTTGCACTGGCTTTCCAACAATCCTTTAGAAGAATTCTTGAAAATTTTACATTTATTCGTAAAGTACTTTTTATTAGAGGCACTTCAACTACCAGGGAGGGGGTTGTGAAAAATGATTCAGAGATGAAAGTGCCCTGTGACCTCATCTGTACCTGGTCGCCGTAAGTTCAGGTTTTGTCTGTTAGTAAAAGCTAATATTTGAATATTTACCATCTGTAATTTAGCTTCTCAGTATATGACACCTTTGATGTTTAATTCTGTGGCTTTATCTGCAGGCGAGGTAAGATAGATCAGGTAGTCCCTATGGTTGCTATATTTCCAGATGCATTATTCCTAGGACAAACGTGCTCAAGTATGAAGTAGATTTGATTTCTATTCGGGACACTGAATATTTGCAAACATATGTGAGGAAATAAGTTTCGTATGAATTGCGCCATCTTTATGGTCAATCACGATAAAAAATTTGAAGGAAGTATTTTATTCAGGCATACTTTTAGACTTACAGGAACTTCATAGGATATTCCAGAAAGTGAGTAGCTCTTATGCGAAAATTCACGTGTTCTGCTGCAGCGCAGTCCGCATTTTGAACCACAGCCTGGTTCTATTACGTTACTAATCTCTGCTGACGGTGAAGCTGTCCCCTGCTAATTCTCTTGATAGCATTATCGTCGAAAACACATTCCAACAAAGTTCAAACCTTCCAAATAAAAAAAAATCAGCTCAACTTTGAGAGCACCTTCTGTCATACCAAAATTTCTTTCTCAGAGGATTTCATGTTAAATGAAATTCAGTCTCTTCGTGAGCTGAGACTGTTGCAGCAGCAGTCTTAATTTTGAAATAAGAATACGCTTTTCTCATTCCAAAAATTCTCATCGAACTTTTAAAAAATAAGGAAAGTAAGTAGGGGCACGTTTTGAGAAAAAAGGCAACCAATTGTAAAAACCTGCACATTAAAATATTTTTTCACTCGTAATAGACGTAGTCACGTAATTTGAGAAATCAATAGAATAAGTGTGAAGCTTACTTTACCTACTTCACACAATTACATTTTGGGATTGTTTGGTATCATCAGCAAAAGTAATATGAGAACAAAAATTGTTTTATTACAAAAATGACACATTATATGCATTAAGCATTTAAATGAAGAGTGCGGTTTAGCGATAACATTGATTTTCAGTCTTCTTCCATTTTTACTTCCCTCATTTACCCTATTTCAGTTAAAATTTCAAAAATGTTTTTTATATCTTAAAATTCAAAAAATATGCCGAAGTCGATAAAATAAGATCCCGAAATACATTGTAGAAGTGGGAAGCTCACCTTTGTTCCTGTGTGCAGCCTCCCTCTGAGGGCAGAGTAGCGATCCGAGGTGCTCAGAGTAAGTGAACCGGCTGCGCTGCATCCTGCGAGGGCGTCGCTGTCGGGGTGCGACTCAAAGGAATCAATATGGTAAGGGGTGGCTTATCCTCCGGATTTCGCTGTCAGATTGGCCTCCCCTCGCTGTGCACTTGCCGGATGCGAGGAGGCTGCTACTCGAGAGAACTTGCGGTTGCGGTCTTCTTGAAGAACTTCTTTTCAGAAAACGCAAATTTACGGAAATGCATCAGGAAGTCAGGGCGCATTCGATTCCTTGGCGAATTTCTTCGAATCCAAGTTTGAACAAATATTTTACTTCAGTGAGGATCAAAATCTGAAAAGAAATGAGAAATTATATTTTTTCTGAAGCATGAAAAGGCGAAAAATAATAGCATTGTTCCCAATAGAGAATGGATTTACTTCATATGCCGTGAAGTGAATTGAAATGCGTTCTTTCCGCTTCGTAAAGTAATGACTCATTAACATTATTGACAGTCGTCAAATTCGATGTTTTGTGAGGCTCTAGTTTCGTCGCGGGAAGATTCTTTCTGGAAAATTCACCACCAAATATATGTTAGTTTATAGAAACGCAGATATATATGTATATCTTATATTGTGACTGAACCCATAGCTAGTGGAGGCACAAAATATATCTTATGCCAAAATTCTTTCCAACTTCCCGACAAGGATTTAAAAGTATCTTTCTCCTGTATAGTATTTCACTAATTGGTTTTTAGATCACGGTCTAAGGCTAATGATCCATTTAATAACTGAATTTACGTTCTCCTAAGTGACTGTCGGATGATGCTTCTATTTCCAAGGAAGGCTTGAATCATGGGTTCCGCCACGCGTTTCCTGAAACACATCAGTCCCATTCACTGTGCTTTTCTTTAATAAATACGATCTCTGTGGTACATTGAAAAGATGAAGTGTGGCATATAAAAAGAATAACAAAATAGAGTCCTTAAAATCATTCTTATGTCGCTCATTTTCAGAGGAAATTTTAGTTGTTTGTAAAACTGAGGAAAGATAAAACATTTTATTTAGAAGTACGGACACCAGATGTAAATGTAAAAACCTTATGCAGATGCACAAAGTAACAACAAATGTCGTTAACATTTTGTTAAATTTAAAACTGTGAGGGGGATACGTTCTATTGTTATTTTCTTATTAGGAGCACATTTATGTTATATATTCAACGAATGTTTTTTTCTGGAACTAGAATCAAGTATGAATTTTATTCACCTTTCTCTAGTAGTTGGGGTTCTTGCTTACATTGCTTCCTTCGATTGTTTTGTGCTCGTCATAATTCCTGATCGTAGGACGGATTAAACGAAGGGCCTTGATAGTGCCCCTGGCGCCGACCCCCGAGCTGTCAAGCGAACAGATGTCGATCCACGCGAGGGACAAGAGCAGGGGGGGGGGGTAATCCTCTCTCCGACGACGCTGGTCAGGGCGGAAGTGGATACTGTGGGAATCGGAAAGAAAGAGGGATATAAAGCAGAAAATGAAGAGGAAAAGTAACAGTCATCTTTCGCGATGGAACTATAATTCTAGCTCTTAACTATGAAATTCTCGACGATGTTATATTACCATTTTTATTACAATCTCTTTGTACAATATCCATCGTCTTTACCTGTTTACTTCGTTTGCAGTGTTTTGGGCGTTCTATGTTCCCTGGTTCGAATCCCGGTGGACGTTGACAGAGAACGTCCGAAGCGATTGATAATGTCCAAAGGGATTGTAATAAAAGTGATAATTCTAGCGTTGCATCAGAGCAAGAGAGCGTGTGATCGATCCTCGGCGAGGTTGGTTGCCCGATATCCCAATATATCTCCTTCCCCATTACAACACCTAGAACATGTGGTACAGCTTGAAGCATGGCATAAAAGATAAAGTAAATCAATAATATTCCACGAAGAATTGCAAAGGTGGAAAGTGCCGAATTTGTTAACAAAAAGCAATTGTGAAATACCATATTACTCATTTTTACTTATTCTTGAAGCTTTGAAAATAGGAACAAATGGTAACTCTTGGTCCAACATGATGAAAGTTTCATGCCAGCAATAAAATGAAAATAAAGAGAACAAAATAGATAATTTGTAAATTCCCATCCCTTTTCGTAGTCACTGCAATGCTCTTATTCTCTTCTTGGAACGTTGCCTTTCTCACTCTTTCCTTTCTTCAGAACCGGAATTTTGCGACTCAAGCGAACTAAATAAGTTGCTTTACTCATTTCAAATGAAATGAATGGCACAGGACTTGGCGAAGCTGCCCTTCTTATGCTCTTGGGAACACGAAGGACTCATCGTGGCTTCTTGCAACTATTCCAATTTCTCAAATGTTGGTACTTTGCACCTTTGATAAGTATCGAAGAGTGTTTCATTGAGAGGAAGGTCATCTTGTAGCAGTAAAACTTCTAAAGAGGATTATTGCGGAAGAACTACCAAAAATGTTAAATTTAAAACCATTCGATATCAGTAAAGCACATAGAAAAAAGGAGTGTCTAAAATTGGAGTTGTATCTAGTAAGTGATTTTACTGCTATCATAAAATAACATTTTATTTTAGTTCTTTATGTGCTAAAAATTAAATTAAGACAAATTTGGAGGCCCCTCATAGGATGCGGACATCCCCCACACACAGGAAGGACAGTGGATGTAATTGAGTAATCGGCCGAGATTTGCTCCAGAATGGAATAATTAGTTAATTAGTAAAAAGAAAACTCGGGGCCTTGTTGGGTCCCCAATGATATATGTATGATACATAAGTAATGTTCACTCCCCAGTCGCTCCGAAATACGCCCCAAACATAACATACAATAGGAGATTTTCGATAGTTATTTGTAAATGATGTTGCATGTAAACATTTATCATTCATTTCGTTCCTTGGAATTTTGTCTTTTTCGTACACCTATTGGTAGAAAAAAAACTATATTTCTGTGAAATCGTTTAGTTATGTAAAAACCAATACGGAAAAAATAAAACTAATCCAAGTCGGAAACGAGGCAATATTCATTCGTTTCACAATAGGCAGTCCGTTTGCTTGCAGGGTGTAGATTTCAAACAATTCCGCAACGAAAAGTAAAGACACATTAAAAAAATTAGTATATGCGGCATTAGTAATATATTTCTGTGCCGATGCCCATGACTACCTGCACATGCAATTTCTCTCCAAACCGCGACCATGGAGTAAACAACCCAGAAATGTAGAATTATCTTTAATGCACCTCAGCAAAATCTATGTGAAAAGTCACAAAGCTAACGACAGCCAACGTGGCCTAGATAAGGATGCTTAGGGCATCCTTATCTACTATTTTTTATTGCATTGCTTTAAACAAAGATTTGTCATCCCTCATTTTTTCTTCTCCTTACTAACCTTCAATCTATGGAAGCCTCCGTATCTCTAACATGATAATTACGTGCTTCTCTCTTCTTTAACATTTCCGGAAAGAAGTCTCGAATCATAGAGACTAAGAAGTAGAGAGTGTTTCCTGTGGAACCGATACTTCTGGTCCTCCATTGTCATTGTGAAGAAAATGCATGGAAATGACAAGATGCCAAATTGTGAGAGTAACATCTGCAAATGGTGTTGAATTATGCTTCGAATGTAATGCGATTCCAAATAAGTTGTTTGGTCGGAGGGGATGGATGCTGGGACACGGTCCAGTGCGTGGGAAGATTGTGCTGCGGGTCGCGCGCGAGAGGGGCGCTGCTGTAGCGCGTAATCCGGATCGGCCCCTGTGCTCTCTGCCCCAGTCAGTTGGCGCTAATGGCCTGCGGGGTGGGGGTGGGGGAGAAACAATCTGTGAGCCAAGGGCTGGACACGAGCTGCGCTCCTGCACTTTGGCCGAAACCCTTTTACTTGTATAGTTTTTTATTTGTCGCGATCTCTTTCAGATGAAGAATTCACCGGCATAGGATTGTTCGCATGGTTCGTTGTCAGTTATTGCTATTGTCCGCCTGAATGTAACATGTCTCGTTATTCTTAATTCAGCGTAAGATCTCTATGTTTTGAAAGGAAGTGTAGGGACGGTTTGATATTATCTGTATATCTCTATTGTTTGTGAAGTACTTAAGATAACTGTAAATTGTGTAGGTTGAGGCTAATCCTGATTGCAAAGACATTTTTGAAAAAATTCGTTTAATAAATAAATACATGAAATAAATATCTATTATACACGCATTTACGTAAAGGTCAATTCTAAGATTATTTCTGTTCATTTTAAATTTTATGATGCTCTGCCGCAGATCCAAATGCTGTTGGTATCATTTGATGTCATGGAGTAGAGATAATCTTATGAAGAAGTTCATAGTTATGTATTATTGGTGCAGCTTATTCAGAAGCATGGGTCCGAAACAAATTATAATTATCACTAAATTTTATTTATTGATTTCAACTACACTATAAATCTCCCAATCCATCAAATTCTTCATATTCGTTCCACAAGTGAGAAATCTCTTACGACCGAAACATTTGGTAAAAATGAAATTTGAAGCTCGAAATTTCGCCGCGGCGAGTGAAACAACAAGTTACTTTTGAATCCGTAAGCGAAAAGACGGAAAGACTCGCGGTTCTTTTCGACATCCTTTAAATATTTTTAATTCAAATTTAAAGCTTATTTTAGAGTCAGTTGGGTATGTCAGCTTCTTATTCGGCTCACGCGTTCACCTTCCTGCGATTAAAATTTAGTTTTGATATTTAATGTTAAACGTATTTAAAAGAGAAATTCAATGAGATGGGCTGATCAGATTAGATCAAAGTGATGCACCTCAAGGGTCTCAAGAAAATAGTCTTACTTTTCAGTTAGAGGTATCAGGATTAGCCTCAACCTACATTCGTCTCTTACGGGTTTGTGTTTTCGAAAAACTAACTTCTTCTCCTCAATTAGTTAAAATAATGTATTCTTTTGAACATTACACTTAAATTTCATTGTACCAACAATTATAGAAAACACATTTCAATGGTGATTTAGAATGAATAGTTCTACAAAATCATGAATTTCGCACTGGCAAAGGATACTCAACAAATCTGCATTTATAAGCGGTGTTGACTGCCAGCCTGACTGACAACTAATTAGAAAGAAACTGTTTAAGATGGAATTTTGAAAATTTGAGATGTTACTTTTGTATTGAAGAGGTTCACGAAGAAACGATTTTCCGAAATTCCTTTCTTCAAAGAACGAAGTGGGGATATATATGATTCCTCGAATTTTCGCATTATCTCACGAACTAATTCATATGTTATCTCAGTTTTTTTATGTAAGGGAACCGTGCTATTTTCGTCTACACTTCATTACAACGAAAGGTTTCAAATATCGTAGCATCAAAAATTCCCAGTAGTCGGGAATGGTCGCTAGAAGCATAAGTCTTTTTTCCGCTTTGCGATGCGTATGAGGCAACCGAGCACCTTCACAAGTAACGTTCTCTGCAAATGAAATACTTTTCCATTTTTTCTCGTGAACAAATAAAACCCCGCGAACACTGCGACTGTCATTATTAAGGAATCAAAAAATAAGTGTTTATGGTCTCCTCCCTCGTGTGCTTTACATTCCTCTTTGTTTTGTCTTCGTAGGACATCCTCGTTTCATGAACCAATTGTCGTGTGGCCTGGACATCGTGTCCCTGGCGGGCGAGTGGCTCACGGCCACTGCCAACACCAACATGTTCACCTACGAGATCGCCCCTGTGTTCATCCTCATGGAGCACGTGGTGCTGCAGCGCATGCGCGAACTCATCGGCTGGCCGGGAGGCGCCGGAGACTCCATCCTCGCTCCGGGAGGCTCCATCTCCAACCTGTACGCGTTCCTGGCCGCGCGCCACAAGATGTTCCCCGACTACAAGACGCGAGGTACCTCCGCGGTGCGCGGACAGCTCGTCATGTTCACCTCCGACCAGGTGAGTGGAGTGGAGCGAGAGCAAAGAAAATTATTAAGCAGATTACTTCGATCCAACAAGCGACTGTGTAGTCTGGTATGTGAACTTGCGGGAGGTGATCTCGATTTTAAATTTTAATGTCAGTGAGTGTCACGCGTTAAAAATTCTATTTCGTATAAAATCATATAAAGTTTCACATTCTTATATTACATATTAGTCGATTTAATTCATTCCACATCGTGGTTTCCATCGGGAAGTCATTTCGAGTTTCCATTTGAACCGTACATCCATGTTCGCATTCTCGTGCCTAAGATGTATTATTAATGAAGTGTATTTGTTCCGGTAACTCTGGGTGACTGGCCACGGCGACACGTCGCAGCGATGCGTCGTTTGAGTGACCGGTCAGTGAAACAAGAGAAGCCTTCCCATTGGTTTCCCATCATTCTGCGCAGTGCCACTACTCCGTGAAGTCGTGCGCCGCCGTCTGCGGCCTGGGCACCGAGAACTGCGTGGAGGTCGCGTCGGACGCGCGTGGACGAATGCGCGTGGACGAGCTGGAGCGCCACGTGATGGAGCGTAAAGCGCGCGGCCATGTGCCGTTCTTCGTGGTGGCGACGGCGGGCACCACGGTGCTGGGCGCCTTCGACCCCATCGAGCAGATGGCGGACGTGTGTCGACGCCACGGAATGTGGTTGCACGTGGACGCGGCGTGGGGCGGCGGATTGCTGTTCTCGCGACGTCATCGCCACCCACGCCTCTCCGGCATCGAGCGGTGAGTTCATTGACCCTGAGGTGGGGAATGTGAGAGTAACTGATCATGTCTTTTTCATACATATCAAACAACGGAAGTAACTTTATACAGAATCGTATTCATCTTTTCCAGAGTAACATTTGCTCTTGCTAAATTATTTCTAGATGCCCTTTGAGGACTCGAATAGAGAAAACTGATAAATCACTAAAATCTCAGCAAGTAAGAACAAGAATCAGTCTTTGTTTACGAATTCATGAACACAACTAAATGATTGATACATAAAAGTTCGTGCATCAGGTTTTGTGACGATTCGAAGAGCAATTGAAGTCAGTCTGTTCCTAGAAACATATCTTCTATAGTATAGAGATCTCTTCAATGTTCTTCCAAGTTTAGTAACTTTCAGTTTTACCTCACACAAGCGAGTGGAATATCCCCTGTGATCTTCGTCGTCCTCATCATTCCGCTGCGTGCGCTGGCGTGTCGGCGGCAGGCGCTTTGTGCGGCCGTCAACAATCAACGCCCTTTTACACGCTCGGCGGCGCAGGCGGGTGGCGCAAGGGATGGGACGCGCCAGATGGCGTCGGCCACTGGGCCAGAGAAGATGAGCCGCGGAGAGCGGCGTGGGAGCCGGCAGCTGCCGCGCGGGAGTGAAGGGGGGGGGCGATGGCGAAGCGGGATCGTGCGACAAGAGAGGTTACTTGGGGAATCCTGCTGTCGATAACAAGTACAAGAATTCAGGTAAAATGTTATATAGGTATAAAGTGATCTTTGGAATTGTGAAAGGGGTGTAATTTATCGATCTTCCGTATGTCTCGAGAGCTTCCATTGAATGGAGTTTTCCAAAAAACTCCCCTATTTTCGGTTTCTCTTTTCAATATCGTCTCCTTCTTCGGGGTGGGGTTTTTCTCCACCTCTTGCATTTCTCACATAGATTCATTTCTGAGTCCTTCGTCATTATTGGTCTCTTCTTGATAAGCGTCCTTCTCATTCCACTGGTTGAAGTCGCGTCCTCATTTTGCCTGCAAACTACTCAATATTCCCTCGATTAAGATTGTTCGAGTTCTGTGATGGAATTCATTTCACTATTTTTTCCAGATTAGGATTTGGTTATGATTTTATGGAAGGGAAACATTATTCTAAAATGTGGAGTAAACAATTTTGAAGTAAATCTACTATGATCCCATCCTGGCCCGGGTTTTTTCTCCGTTTTTCCTTCGGGTAGAGGCGGATTTCTTATTCAGGTTCTGTAGGCTTTGTCTAGGGGCGTGTTTATTGTAACAATAAATCGTGAATTTAGTGTTTTCTTTCAACTCTTATGATTTTTAAACACTATACTCAGAATAATCTATAGTTCGATAATAATTTATACATGTAAATTTTTTGCGTTAAATTACAAACATATTGACATTCTACTAGTATTATAACTCGCAGCTAACTTTTTATCTTATCTAGGAACTTTTGCTGAAATGTTTGAATCCGCCTCTGCCTTAGGGCCCTTGATCGGAATTGATGGGATGGTCCCTTGCTTGCTTCCGGAGAGTAAATTAGTTTATTGTCCTCCACGTGGTCATACGCAGTTTGTACTGTTTTTTGACAATAAATTTATTATTATTAAATTTATTATGAGAATTGATTTTGCATTTAGATTTCATAATAGGCTTTTGCTTTTCAACGACAAAGCGCGACTTAAAAAACAAATTTATATTTCAGGGTAGGATATCATTGGATTGATTCGTAACTTTTTGAAACATCTCACAAACGTTAGGATCTTTTTGAATAATAAGAAATGTGGTATTTGGTTTCACGTCAACCACATCCGCCGCTCGTGATTTCGCATCGTGAACAAGACAGCCGCTTCCGGGGGCGTCGCGCTCCGCTGCCCGGGGGTTGTGATCGCGCTGACAGGCAGCGGGGGTCATTAGAGCCTCGGTGCGTTGCACACGCCCGCGCCGCGTCTTTTGTGGGCCACTAATTGAAGCTCCGTGTTCGCGCGCCCCAACAGATGCGGAGGGTTCGAAAACTTTTCGAAAAAGTCCTCGTCTCGAGATTCCGTGATGCTCTGAGAAATCTGTAATTCAGAGTTCTTGTCGATACGAATCAAAACGGAACATCAGTAATGACCAAAAGGATAAGTATGACATACGCTTCTTTTCCTAGCCAATGAGGCCCTTTCTTCGAATTATGGAAAGAGGAATCGGATTGAGATCACTGCTATTCGCGAATCCGGCAAAGAACTTGTTCTCCGCTAAATGGGAATTGGAAAGTGCAGTCACAAAATTACGTCTGAAAAAGAAGTGTTAATGATACGTTAATTAATTAAGGGTTAAAGTGACCATTTCATGTAAATATCTTGCTCACAACTGAAAAAGCACTTAAATGATATTCAGCCTTATATCACAACCACGCAGACGATTTTTCTTCATAAAAATTCTTCCTAATTCATTGTTTGTATTATTAGACAAGCACAAATGAAAATGGATTTTTTGAGTTATCTTACTCCATTCTTCTACGACAGCGAAACGACTCGCGCGAAGAAAGTCGAACTTGCAAACTTTTGAGTCCCAGCTTTACTTCTTCCAGTGTCGCGTGCATTTCCTTATATTGTTCCAGTTTCCTTTTAAAATTGTTGTGGAAATATCGTTATTTCATTGACTTACATTTGAAGATTATCTGTTTAAATTACATTTTATTCAAATTATTGTTTCCCCCCTCATTTGATTGTAGAACTTGGATCATTTCGAAAATTGCCTTCAACCCACTTAAACAATAAAGTGAAAGCACACTGCGTACTTTGTAATCCTGATCAAACGAAACCGAATTGTTTACTTTAAATTTCCGTCATTTTTTTTTTTTTTTTTTTTTTGGGAAAAAAAAGGTAATTTTCCAGTGACTGAAAATTGGTAACAAAGTATTTCATTTCTAAAGAGTATATTTCCGAGGAATGTAAATGACTGTTTTCTGACAAATTGCCTTTATACGACATAAACACGTCTCACATATGTTAATTCGCACGATCTGAAATTGTGAACGCTCCCATTCCAACTTGCTTTAGACGAAAACGAATTTATGTGGAAATGGGGCAGTATACTCCCCCCCTCCCATGGGGAAAGTGAGTGACCGTCAACGAGAAATCAATCACTCCACAACAATGACTTCTTTCTTATTCAATCTTCGGATATTTTTCTTTTTCTTAAATAAAGTTATTGGTCCTTAATTTACAAAAGAACGTGAATACATATGGTCTTTGGTGATTCCCTGCGTACTGATCGTCGGAATAATCGGTGTAAATGAGGACTGATCCACGTATACAGAAGCCCCAACATTTCACTTCTTGTGGTTGAGCATTGTCTCTAAGAAATAAACGCTCTCTAAGAAGAGTTCAACAATGACAGTCTCTCGCAGTCGACAGAGACATGGAGCTCTACGTACTTTAGTTATAAAAAGGAAAATTATTATATTACTTTAAAGGAATTACTTGGCCTCATGGAAACGTATGAAAGTTGTATCGAAGGCAGTTTCTTTTTCGGAAATTAACCGAACCCAATTTTCTTTCTTAGGTGAATATTAGTAATGAAGATTTAAAGTTAATATTTCCTAACGCTTTATAACTGACTGATTAGCGTAGTGAAGTGGTAGACTACGAAACGTTCTGGCAATTATAATTAATTCTAAGAATGAGAGTTTCTCAGAAGGGTAACTTTGAGATGGCATATAACCGACAATGGCTCTGTAACTCGCTACCATTTGCGTTTCAGGGCAGACAGTGTGACTTGGAACCCTCACAAGCTGATGGGCGCCCTGCTCCAATGCTCCACCATTCACTTCAAAGAAGATGTGAGTAATTTGGTATCTTTCAGTATTACGTCTTTGCGATAATAACAATTGTAACATTCTTTAAAACAACGCTTTACCTTTTTTTTAAATATTAATATTGATCACAAGGTATATAATTTAAGGAGAAGAGTATGGAATTGTAAAAGAGGAGAAGCATTCAATAACAGGGAACGATGATGCCCTTCCACAATAGAAGTTGAAACTACGTCATTTTATACGACATTATCACTTAGCACCTCATCTATAAAAAAATATTCGTCGAAAATTCTCATTTATTTGACTTTCTTTAAATAATCTTCTTCCGAGTACTAAACTTTGTGCGATACATACAGTCGAACTGATTCCCGAACGGGAGGGCCGTGTAGTATTTTGAAAGATTCTCCTGCATTGATCTGTGACCCCTCGCCACCGGAAACAATTTCTTCGGGCGGAAATTGTGCTCGATGTAGAAAATTTGATTCATAGCTCGTTTCACGGTGGTTTCACTAAAATAATTTTGTAGTGTTTGTAGACGAAACAAATAAATTTTCTTGCACATTGCGAAGCAGAGACTGATATACGAATAAAGACGAACGCTTGGACACCGACAAAACAGAAATACAAATTATAACAATATCTCTGATATTTTTGGGAAATGCGTGTGTTTGTCGAACAGGGTCTCCTGATCAGCTGCAACCAGATGTCTGCCGAGTACCTCTTCATGCAGGACAAGTTGTACGACGTGCGCTACGACACGGGCGACAAGGTGATCCAGTGCGGGCGACACAACGACGTCTTCAAGCTGTGGCTTCAATGGCGCGCGAAGGTAACAAACGAACTTCTCCGGGTTTACAATTTCTCCCAAAATATTAAATCTTACTTTCAGCAAATAATTAATAACATTAAAGATAAATTTACCTCCCCTCTAAAACGTCTTGTTATTCAACTATTAATAATTATTTTTCAATATCACATTCTTTTAGAATTTCTCATTCAGTATTCCTGAAGGTTACAGTTGATAAAAGAGTTGCAATTACTAATTCTGTACTTCTAAATGTTTGGCTGAAATCGGTGGAGTCCTCCGCTGTCAGTTTGGTTTGCAGAATTATGAGCTTCTTTCTGAAATTTCCTCCATATTTTCGCCACACCTTGGGGGGTTAAAAATAAATTAGTGGTGCAAAACCATTGCTCACACTTCCTCATATACCATTCAAAGACTTCTCTATAGTATGCAAAACTCACTTTATAAAGAAAAAGAAGATTTTATCAGTTTTCATAAAGCATCCGTAACATTAATTACAGAAATTATTTAGACTATAAAAGTTAAATAATACACTCGCATCAGTGTTACATAAATAAAAATCGTTTTCCAATCAAACAATTCAAATTGTTTACGACTTTAAAAGTCATCAAATTTCTAAAACACCGATAGAAATGAAACGTTAAAAGACGTCTTAAGAGCATATACTTTCTTAATTTAAAATCAGAATTGAACTTTTCGAATCATTTTTGAGAAATTTTCGAAGTTGCAAAGTTAAAAAAAACGAACACGCGCGTAGATCCTAAATGCGAATAAAATGGATACGCACAGACGGATGTCCTGCAAAAATCTTTTTTGGTATCACGGACACCCGTCAATCTCGAGAGGGAAAGTAAAGCCAGGACTCTCTCGACGCGCGCAGGGCACTGAGGGCTTCGAGCAGCTGATGGACCGCCTCATGGAGCTGACGCAGTACATGGTGCGTCGCATCAAGGCGCAGCCAGACAAGTTCTACCTCATCCTCGAACCGGAGTGCGTGAACGTGAGCTTCTGGTATGTGCCCACTCGACTGCGGGGAATGCCTCATGGCCGCGAGAAGGAGCAGCAGTTGGGCAAAGTGAGTATATAACACATGGGTTTAGGGAGTTAGAGATAAGAAAAATGAAACAGTGCTACCCGAGACAGGAGTTGCATTAAGGTACCATTCTTCCCGAGGATTGAACTCAGGCCCACCTCCACTTTTCTATCAGTTTTCCGGTTGAATACTATTACTTAGAGGTCAAACTATTCGGGTTATTTCCATACAAACCCCGACGAAACATGGCAACTCAATTTTTCGATCTAATTCAAATAATTACCAATGTTTCATTTATCGCGACCCCAATTACAATACATTTATGAATATTAGCCATGATGATGTCATTTCTAATATGAAATCGCATTTACCGGATGGAAACAAATACTATCTAGTCAGTTCTGAGGTAGATATTCAACAGAAAACTTTGACGAAAACCTTATTTAGGAATCATTTAATTCTTTTTATTCATAGAACTCGTATTATTTTCATGTGTAACATATTAGCCATAAATAATTTTACATACAAACCAATCATGTAATGCAAGAATTTATAATGATTTATTAATAACAAATCTTAATATTAACGTAAATTAATTTTAATATTTATTGTTAGGAACATCAATCCACGCACAAGCATTGAATGAGTTGTAAGGTGAGATAACTATCTTCCTGCTCCTCATATTACTCTCCACTCAGATCCTATATATTACGAGTTTGTGACATCAACTTGGGTGTACGGCCACAGTTTCAATGATTGTACTTGCTGTAATTTCCGTTCATATTCGTAGTTCCTGTTTTTGTAATTTCAAACTTGAAACACGTTAACGATTTTCATCCGATTCGTGTTAACTTTGATAATTGCTCAAGGAATATTCTTGTGTTGTCCCTGTGCAGACCTGCCCATTGCTGAAGGGCCGCATGATGGAAGCAGGCACGCTCATGGTGGGTTACCAGCCGCTGGACGACCGGCCGAATTTCTTCCGCAACATCATTTCGTCCGCTGCTGTCACCGAAGCAGACATCGACTTCATGCTGAACGAGATGGACCGCTTGGGTCACGATCTGTAAGCGCCTCACGTCGCCGCGCCTCCGCCCACAGCCTCGAATCCCCAGAGTTCGGAACGGTGTTTTCTTAAAAGGTCCAACAGGAACAAAGATCGACTGACGCCCCTCCCACATGGAAGCGGATTCTTGTCGAGTCGGAAAACTCTTCGTGTCGTTGCGAAATGTCTTCTCAGCTCCGTGCGGTGTGGACTGCTGTAACCGGGGTAAAACAGTTTTTTGACTTTAAGAACTTCACTCGAAAAAGGACCTGAAGAGCTAAGGAACCGTAGTAAATGATAAAGGAACCCCTTAATATCTGGTAGAAGTGAGATGTAGCGAAAGAATTGTCTCGGAGATTGCTTTGTAGCTAATATCAAGTAATGAAATCTCAGTTAGTCGTAGTGGCCACGTGAAGAACCGAGGCGGGGGGGGCGGGGGNGCGGCGTTTGGGTGCCGTCCGCCGAAGGAGGGAAACGGCGCCGTCGCATCAACGAAGGAGAGCATTAGTTGGTCCCGACTCCGTTGTTACTGTTGTTGTATTTTGTATTATACCGCTGAAAGGAGGGCATCGTAGACAGAGCTATATTCTATGTGTGTTGTCAGCTGTTCAGAGAATTTAAACTTAATAATAAAACGTATATAAACATATATGATATATATTTTGTTGCGAGATCTGTTTTCTATGTATGATGTATAAAAGAGAATATTTGAGAGATGTTAATATTATTAAATAGTTCTATTTAAGGAGTGGCTGCGGCGGCGGGGCCCGGGGGGGATGGAAGGAAATGGTATGCGCTGGCCGCTTCTTGAAGGAAATTGAAATAGCGAGTTGAAGAACATCGCTATACAAAAATTACAAACGGAAGTTACACGAAAACATTTTGTTAGTTAATATTCAAACTGCTATTGAAGGGAAAACAAAAAATAAAAAACAGTTTGTGCATTGGGTAGCGTAAGCCCCGGGAGACGCGGGCGTCCGGAGTCTGTGATGGCCCCGCCGTCGCAGCCAGCTCGGCAGCAGCAGCAGCACCAGTGCTGCGCGAGCGCCACAGCGCGTGTACATACAGACATTCGTGTTCTTTCTGCCGCCCGATGAAGAAACGCCCCCTGCACCCGCCGCACTCCCTGCTTGGCGCTCCTGCACGATTCCGTTCACTTCAGCTTCAAATTACCAATATTTTCTCATATATTCCGAAGAAAGGCAATTCAGAATTTAATTATCAATTATACATGTTTGACGTACGGGAACTGTTTCGGTATTTCTTGGTAACTACGAGTTTTAATATCTGCAAATTATCGTATATATTACGTCATCGTGATAAGTTTTAATTGACCCTCGACCTCGTACTCCACTGTATATTGAGCTCAATGACGATTACTTCCTCGGATTCAACAAAGTATCTAAGAGCCTTTTCCTTTCCGATCTGAGAAACGGAACTTCAGTACAGCGCCACGATTCGTGTTGACAATCTGATCGAAAGAGAAGTAATCGGCGATATTAACACATTCGCATCCTTTATTTTACGCGTAAGGCAAACACGCACCAACACGGAGCAATTTTCAGCCTGCTCTCAGTGTGAGAAGAAGTCGGAGGTATTGACACTTAATATGTACCGACTTAACTCCTTCGCTATCTCACAGAGTTGTTCAAATCGAAACGCGTACGTCACGATGAGGTGACGGGACTTTGTCTCCAATGACGTCATCCATTCGCAACATACGAGTGCCTTCAACAAAACGTTTACCTTCACTCAAATCTCAGAAAATAAAATGAAATGCCTTTCTAGTCCATTCACCCACAACTTTCTGAAATTCAACCGGATAAGGGGCATCAAACGCTCTCTAATTGAAGCTCCCATCCTTGGTGCGGGGGTGGCGCGCAGGGAGCGGTGGGGGCGGGACGGCGTGGCACGAGAGGGCGGCCGCTGGCAGGACAATATACAACACGCGGAGGAGGCGACGGGAGCGGCGGCCACCGCGGCGAAGTGGGGAATCAATTTCCTTTTTACAGACAAAAATACGTCACTAGCTTTTGCGATTGAAAATTTTTCCAGAGAATCCTCTAAGCCAATCGCGGGCTCACGATGGGCTTCACGGAACTCTCAGCTTTGCATTCCCTTTTTTTCACCGAGAAGCATTTGCACCGTTTAGAAGCATAATTCTGTGAACTCTACGAAATGAAGGAACACTCGCCACTCGTCTCGGGGTTTGAGCCGCCGCCCTCCGAACCCCCCGCTCAGTGTTACCACTCAGCTGTAGTAGCTAATGGTGTATGTGTACACTCCCCTCTCGTGGGAGGTGTTATATAATATTTTAGTGTAGACATAATCTATATTTAAAAGAAACTGTTGTTCTAGATAAAAGAGATTAATTTATTGTAGACACAAAGGTCTTGCAAATGGCCGCACTCGAGTTTAAGCACGTAACGTAATGTTTAACTATGTATCAGTTCGTGAATGTTTTTGCTCTCATGATCAATGAATTTGCTGCTCTTCTTTCGAAAGTAATTTGACAGGCAGAAAATAAATATTTCTCATTTACGCCAATTCATTCTCTAAAAGAAAATTCTTCGTGCATTGTATTGCGATCCTTGTAATATGTGACCACGAATCTGTTGTTCCGGGATATAAATGTCTTTTCGTTGTAAACTTATATGTGCGCCCCAGAAACAGGACCGGTGTCTGAAAATTGCATATTCACATATATATTTATGGAACCGGATATGTAAAAATCTAGTTTAAAAAAGTGTAGCATTGCAATAATTGTATCAATACAATAGTTACGTCTGAGTGTTGGCATAAGTGTGAATGATGTCATGCAATGATGTTGGAGAGAAGGGGTGGATAATTATTGGACTGAGTGAGATATATCGATAAATATTTAATTAATAGCACTGTTTACATCTTCAGTATGAAATACTAATTCTCTTATTGCGCAGAAAGGTAATTAACAGTATTAAAATATATGAGCACAAATATTTTATCTGTATTCCCTTCACAAATCTTTTAACGTGGCTGAATTAATTGAACATAAAAGCCTAGGCTTTCGTTAGCTGCAAGGCGCTTTAGAAATGCTCTTGTTTAGTGCATATCAAGTTCGGCAACAAAATGAGATGTTATGTTGTTTTCTTTATAATTTCGTTCACTCGTCTACTCTTTGTGGCATTTTCGATCCATTTTCTCAAATTAAATAATCCAATTCAAACTGCAAAATACATAAAACGTGATTAATCTGGGTCCAAACGAAATTCTAAAATGAACTGCTATGATTCTATGTCTGTATAGTGTGGACTTTTTGTTTACCCCCAGGGACTCTAACTTCAGACTCTAACATGAGTCTGAAGTTCATAATGGAAGAAGATAGTTTCTGAAGATCAGAATCAGTGAATATTTGTGTAAATCTAACCGTGAAGTGCACTAATTGCGGAAAAGGTGAACATGTCAGTTATGTTAAAACATAGCTATTTTTAAAACAGTTAATGAGTGTATTTCCAGTACAGGAGGAAATTTAGATCTAATAAATATATTGAACTTGACCCAATTTTTATAAAAGTCGAATTATGTAGACAAGTGACTCAACATTGTGCAATACTACTTTTCCTCGATTACTTCTTGAACTAATTATACCAAGAAAAGTATTTTTGGAAATTAACAAACTGTAATCCAAGTAGATTTTTCGGTCGTTAAAAATTACTAATTTCATAATTTGACAAGACTGGGCGAGCTTTCTCTAGTTCCTGTACCCCGAACCGAAAATGTTGGATTGATGTAAATACGAAGAAAAAACTATTTCAAAATGGTTCTGTTAGTGTGGTATAGAAGATCAAAAATCGAAAAGGCAGTGAACCGTAATGTTTCAGCGCCATTTGAAGAATATTTTCGGAATATGAATGTAATGAATCAATGATTAATCATGAAAGCGTTCCTGCACGTGGCTTGCGAGAGGTCGCCTGCGGTGAAGCAAACGATCCTCGCGAGGGTGAAGAGACAGGGATGAACTCGTCAAGTGAAATTTACGATCGGACTTACCGTCGGGCGCCGAAGGAAGCCGCGAGGATTTGGAGGAGGGCAGGGACTGAACAGGCTTCGGGAGTTCGTTTAGGCGAGACTGAATCTACTGAGAATTTAAGAAAGAAGAGACTCGAAAGAAGGCTTGGGAATGGGTAGTTGCATCCTCCTGCGAAGAAACGTATCGTGTCTATCACGTGGTGAGGGAAATAGTTGTTATGGAATATTGTCTAAGTGATAGATGTGAAGTTAATGAAGATGATGAACTGTGGATTCACTTAGTGGCTAAACGTGCAATGACAATAATATGCCAAATTCTGCCAAATTACCGCGCCTCTTGATGATTCGGACGTCGGAGATGATAAATCATAGAACCGGAAATAAAATATTCCATTCGCTGGACTTCGGTTAAACTTATTATGAAGGTTGGATTCAACCGATTATTTACACTCAATCCATTCCTAATTGACAATAATTTAGAGACGACCAAAAATACAAAACCGTTGAGATCCTGTAGATCCAGGAAATGTCAGAAAAACACAGCTCCAGATCCAAGTCCCTACAAAATATATTGTTCCAATGAAATCACAGTGTTCATACGATCATTACATATACACGCGAACTATAGATGAGCCCCAGTCTGTCTTCCCAACACACAACAAACCCAGAGTACTCGACATACTTCCCAGAGTGCATCACTCTTCAAGAATTTCAATATGACGCGGCGCATAGCACAGCTGGCGCGGACGTCGGGAGAAAAATCCCCGATTACCCCCTGGACCATCCATCTGCGCGCCGTAAGTGAAATACTACAGACATGCCAGCCCTCTGCACGCGGAGAAGGGGATTTGCTTTAGGGAGGGATTACAGTGCGCTCAAGGGGTGAACAGTGCGACGGGAAGAGTGTACACACTTTGCAAAAAAACATCATATTTTCATCCTTTGAGAGCAACAGATTTCATTTCGAGCCCTGTCGGTAAAATAATAATAATAATAAACTTTTATTTCGTGGTTAGGTTCAAGCCATCAGACCTGCTCTTCCGCCTTACCAACGTCAAAAAAATAATACGGAATAATAAAACGCAAATAACAATACATACATTAATATATTCATAAACACATACATAAATTATACTACGAAAAGGGAGGACTAGAAAATTACTCTAACAATGTGGATTTTGAGTATTTTATGAGCCGATGGGTGCTGGGCTGACGGGTGTCGATCATTTATCTCTCCGGGGATATAAACTCAGAATTTTTCACTTCAGCCACACGAAACCTTCAATTTGAGATCAAATAACGGAGCATGCGTTCTTAACAACAAATGTTAAATTTTCACAATGGAATCGATTTGGTTTCTTCAATTCCCTCGAATTTGATAAACAAATCGTGGATATAGTCGCTTTGCAGGTCGTATCTTCGCTTCGCTTATGCCAGCTCTACATGTCCCGAATTTTGGCAAGGAGCCATTTCCTCTCGAAAGTCACGTGCGCTCGCGGAGCTGGCCACCCTGGGCGAAGCGCGGGGACTGTGAGGTAATGTAGCATAAAATGCTGTAGGGGACGTCCCATCTGGGAAGCAAAGAGGGGGATAATTAGGGGCTCAACAGCCCCCTTCGAGCAATAAGTAACGCGATAAACAATTCGAAGTGAAAGCGATGGAGGGGTGCGGGAGATTCAATTTGAAGAGCGGTTAATATCTGTAATTAAAAGAGAAACACGTCCACGGAATAACAGCGGTGGAATGCGAAACGAGTATATAGGAATAAAATCGAAGCATTTGTCAAAATCTTGGATATGCGTCGATATAAACAAACCATTCAATGGGAACAATCGTAATAATGCGATTGTTTTTCTGTGCTTTTGAAACAGCTCACTATTAATCAAAACCATCTTTCTTTCACTTTCCGAACAAGAATTGTATTGTCAGCAAATTACGTTATTTTGATCAATATAGGTATTAATCCTTTCGTATTTTAAATACGTGATCTTGGAAAATGTGATAATAAATGAAACCATCCCTTCTTTCCACCAGAATGCAACTCACTGTAGTCTACGTAAAAGTTCCAAGAATTACAGATATCAGTGTTCACGGACTGTCTATAAATGGATATGGTTGTACTCAGAGTCAACGAGCCCTAAATCATCACATTGATGTAATCAATGCTTATTTGTGTTTGTTGGGTTGAGGCGGAGATAATATACAAATATTGTATGTTGGGTTAAGGTGGAGATAGTGCATATATTATTGTTTATATTCAGTAAAAAGTGATAAAATGTTTGATTATTTTTACGTATTATAAACCATTATGATTTTCATTGTTTGTTAATAGTTTATTTGCATTGTAGTGCAGAACAAACGTGTACATGTGATTAATGGGGTTAAAGCAATATGTAACATATCAATTGAAAATTATTATCTCAATGTCAACTCCACCTTTGTTCCTGGTGTAGTATATCTGTGGGAATGGCGAAGTGCAATTTGTAAATAATGTAGATTTATTGTGTATATGGCCTTAGGTGAAGCCGTGTTCTTGATGACAACTTCGGCTGAGATAATGTGTTCGAAGGCTTCTGTACTTTATTATTTATTATTATTTAGTTTCGATTAACGTGTCACGCATTATAAATTATAAAACTGCTCAATGCTGAGCATTACTCCTCAGATAATTTTTGATCAAGAATAAAATATTTCTTTTGTTTTCATCGAATCACGCAAAATTGATAATGAATTTAATCATTAAATCGTTTGACTTGCATTAGAAATATAGAAATTGCGAGTTCTTTGTTTCACCCGTAGAGAAGAGACAATTGCGCAAAGAGTTTAGAGTCGCCACTGTTATCAAGTACGAAGACTGCTCTTGCGAACTCTTTGTCCAAGATACCCGCTGATCCTGGGGCCGAGAGTCAGCAATACCCGGAAGGGTTGAAGAACCCCCGGTACAGCAAAATCCTCGACGTCTTCCGCGGCTACGGCCGCCACTAAGCCCTTGAGAGGAGTGAATGGCTTTTCATTTGTAATTCTCTGGCTGCAATATAACTACTTCGAAGTGAATCTAGTTGTTTCGATCCTTTCGCTGCTCTGTTCGACTCAAAGCGAGGCGCTATGTTGCAAATCGCCACTTCATGTGCTCACGTGTCAAATCCAATGACAGAACTTTGGCAAATATCACATCAAAGCCTAAGTAGGTATACTATTTACATGTGTTGAAATATTGGTGAAAATTTCTGTAAATAATGTATGAATGTGTTTGGGACGGGTATGAAATTTATAACATTTCTCCGACAATTTCAAATATGTTATTTAACAGGAAGCTTAATCATTCTTGAAACGTACGTGGATCAATCTCTTTTCAGTTTACTACAATAGAACCAATGCAATTAATGTCTGAGGAAATGTATATAGGATCAATATGCACTACCATGGAGCGTAAACGTATGACAAGGACGGATGGTACAGCTTTTATTTGCTACGTGCTAGAGCTCTGCAAGTAGGTTGTCAGTAAAGCAAATTTGTCTTTGAACCTTGAGATTTCAGTTTGTGAGGGAAATTTGTCTTTCTCGTTTCAATTATTTATGTATCGTCTCGTCCAACATTAGCCAGTAGAACATTGTATCATCCATCATTTCGCATGCGCTCTTTTCGGCTGTAATGTTGGCCTTTTGAGAGGACAAATTACATGCGTCTTCCACGGCTTAAGATATTGAAAAAAAATTTGTTCTTCTAACGAGAAGCTGTGGGACAGATCTCCTCTGATGCCTTCTGGACCCCAAGCATTAAGAATGGAGTTTTTGGTGTTCGATGTTCAGTAAGTGTGTCTTGTTCGCTCGTTGCAAGCAGTGAGCTGTGTTCACTCATCTCGATGTAGCGCGTAGCGTCGCGTAGCGACTGTAGCATCCCTCTACCGCCCTCCACGCCCTTCCCCTAGAGTTATTGTATCAACTGTTATATAATAAAGAGAGTAAATAAACCAGAACAAAGAGATTGTGAAGTGTTTTAATCCACCTGATCCTTTGTTTCCAACGCGTCGTTTTGGATTACGGTCCGCAGTTCGATTCCCCCTCAGATGCCAATACCTTCTAACAAGGGCGAAAGTTCATAAGTGAATTAATAAGCGTGGGATCAATCTGGAGGCTCTTCTCATAATTTTCTTTACAAAAATGCCTGGTATCTCGGGAGAGTCACCCATTGAACAATAAGGGCAGATCGGGCAACTCTGAGAAAAATTAATGTGTAAATTTTACTCAAAAATCGAAGACAAAGTTGAGAACAAAAAAATCTAGGCATCAAATTCTCAGTGTGCGTTTTACATGTTTCAACTAAATCTCAGTAAATCATCGCCGATTTTGAAAAACATTGAATCTTAGCAAAAAAATTAATGTGAAATCCGCAAATCTTTAGGTCACTTACGTTCCCCTCGGCGAAATAATTCGTTGGTTCGACGAACAGTTGGTGCTCCAGTTGCTCTTGTTCTTTTCGTCCTATCTATTTAAGGCCAGCGCTTACTCATCAGACGAAAACCATACTTTCACGTGAGTGGAAAGAATCATTTCCCTTGCGTCAGCGAAACCTTTGTGCGGAGTCCGAGACGGACATTTGGTCGTGAGTGCATCATTGGACAGAGATCAAGGTAACACTTCTCTTTTTTATAGCTTCAGGATTTATTTATTTGTTTACAGTCTTTATTTTCATTATACCGTTTCCAGATTATGAGACATTTCCACATCATATTCTGTTACGCTCTTTATGTATTTCTTTGCTGCATTTCATTATTGTTAATTAATAATATCTTCTTTTAAAACTTCTTTTATCGTATTTGTTCTGCGTAATTTTCAAATGTGTGATCAGTTTCCCCATTTTGTGTTGTTCCTGACGTTGAAGATGTCGTTGCTCCACGCAGCTCGCAATCCGATCATTTGTCTCAACACCTCCTCGAAACAAAAAGTCATTGAAGACTTGTTAAATATTGAAGTACCGTGCGACTAACTTTAAACCACTTCTTTAACAATAAATGAAAGATGTGGTGTTGTCTACTAGTAAAATATTTATTCAGATAGTACTTTCGCCAGCTTAGCTGGCATCTTTAGTCTGACAATGCCTAGTAAAATTTTACAAGTATTAAAACACTTCTTATTTTTACGAATGAAATCTACTTTTGTGATATTTTTATAAGTACTTTTTCCTTGCTATCCCACGCCATAAGTAATTTTTACATCACGTAACCTGTTCCTTCTGTCACCACGTCATTCCCTTTCGTATGCACTTCATATCTGACGCACCTCTTATCTAGAGCTGCTGTTGACACCGTTCTATACGTTCCTCCATAAGCCAAAGAAACAGAGACGCTGTATCTTGTCCAACATTTGTAACATATGTTTCTTATTGCTTCTATACCACCAAGCATTACTGCAATACACAATTATCTGTTCTAGTGCTCCTTTGTACACTTCGCGCAATTCTTTTCTCCCTATATTGAATTTAGTGACACCAACTCTTAACGAACTGTAATAAAAAATTTTAACTTCCTCAAATGTATAATTCAAATGTTCCTGGAAAGTCAAGTGATCATCCATTACAACACCTAAATATGTTTGTTATCCAACAATTTTAATGTTTTCTTATACAAATTTTGAAATTGAATTTCTTCGTATTTTATTTTTCATTCCAAAAGTTTTCTGCCTTTTTGATATAACGACAAAATTGATACACAATTGCAAAATTTCATCTATTTCCATTTCTAATTCCTTACGACTGATTCCTTCCACAAATATTACGTCATCAGCATAACCAATACACAATACTCGTTCCAGATTTATTGTTAAAATATTGTTATTGTTAGATTTATTATCAAGATCCATCTATTAGTAGATTAAAAATAGTGTATCACGTACCAGAGTTTGATCTCCCTTGTTACTTCTTTCGAATAATCTCTCTCCTCCCATATCCAAATAAACACATCTGTCTTGGAAATAACTCACAAAGAACGCAATAGAAAACGAAATGTGAGAATAAACCTTCGTTATCACTCATATCGTCCTTTCTCCTTCCGCGTATCTTGAAAAAGTCATCAAATTAAAAGAAGTCATGAATTTGTTTAAAATTCTAATCAAGTCATTCGGAAACGGCGCTCACGTTCACTGGCCTCCGTAGATATTAGAACTGCGACCTTCAAATAACTCGTTGCTCAAAATATTTTGGGAATCACTGTGGATTTTATGTCGCATGATGGCAAACGCTTCAGTTTACATTACACAAATGTCTACAAAATTTCTTGCACACACTAACCGACAGAAAATTTCAAGTTTGTATTATAATACTTTTATTTACTTCCAAACATGACGGGATGAATGTCATAATAATTTAAAAAACGATTTCCTTTCCCATTTCTGTAATACACAACATATTTTATTACAGAAATGTATTTATATCCTCACGCTTTTTATATTAGTTCACAATTTTTGATCTTGGAAAATACAAATTTCATTACTTCGTTCAAAACAACCACAGTTATTTTTCTTAATAATTAAAGAAGCGTAGTAATATATTTACATTGTACATAATTGCAGCATAGAAGCAATTTCAGTTGACGACCTATTTGTAAATGTAAATGCGACGAAAAAAGAATATTGAATTCAGTAAATAAAGGTTTACGTGAATTTCGAGAGTGAGGTTTACATATTATCCGAAATATCTTGAGTTATATTCTGAGAGTTGAGGTACTTCGATTTAAGATAATACTATATCGTATATGAGAAAAATATTTGCAAAATACGCGCAGTGGGAAACGTGTTCATTTACAACATTGACTAAAACTCTGAATGTATAGCACAATTTGTTAACTTTGGAACTCATATAATCAATGAGATACTTCCATTTAAGTTTGTATTGAACATTAATACCTAAGAACTTACCAGTTTTTGTTTGAGTTGTCTTAACATTTTTTTTTGTGGGGCTTTAGGGCTCGTCAACAGCGAGGTCATTTCCCTTAAAACTTGTACAGGTAGGGAAAATGCAGTTACGCACTAGGGAGACTCTCCCCGCGTGTGGGACTCGCTGAAAGACTCAGCCATACCCACTAAAAACCCTCCTGCATTACAACTCAAAACACAAATTCCAATATATCTCATGCCTTTTACTAAAAAACACTTTTAAAAAAAAGAAGAAGAGGAAAGAGGAAAATGAAAGATACCCTAGCCCTAATAGCGTCGGGATCGAAAAGAACAAGAGGTGACCAAGGGAGGTCAGAAAAGAGAAAGGAAGGAGCATGGCACAAGTAAGTGGAAGTAATGCCAGACTCAGTTCGGGGCCCCGTGTTCGCCAAACACGTACTTACTAGATGTAAGCCCCCTGGGGGGTTGTCTTAACAGCTTTTTATTTGGGTTCCCGTAAGTATTCCTTTTTCCTCCCTGTTTGGTTTGTACAATTTACGATTCTTAATGGCAAAAGTCACGTTCTTAGTGAAGGCATTCACGGGTCCTTCCCAGCGTGTGTGCCACAATTTCATCAATTCCCTTGTCTGTTGTTTTTATCTTTGTGTGCCAATAGCATTTTGTGCAGATGTTTACGGTCACGATCCCCATTATAATGTCCAGGCTTTCTGCCAGTGCTGTAGCACACCGGTAATCGCGAAATGCATTCTCCGTTTCGCAATGTCTCCACTTTTATGTCATTCTATTTCCCCTTGCAGGATAATTCATTCTGGGCATTAAGGCCATCTCTAATCACAGGTTGTGGCAAATAAGAACTGGCGACGGGCTCCAATGACCTTCGATGTCGACATGAACTGTAAAGCCCCACAAAAAAAGAACTGGCTTCACACCACATTCGTTTGCTATTGCTTTATACTCAGGGACCCTGCAGTAGGAGGAATCATTCTTATGTACAATAATTTTAATTACTGGACTCTCCTATCTCGCTCTCCCGTTGGGTCCACCGCTATCATCATCCCTCTGAAGAAATAACCATAGTAACTGTACCCAAACCACCCAACAAACACTATCGTCCCACAATTCTGCTGCTGAACATTCATCGTGGCTTGTCGCGCTTCTAATGCTGCAGGGTCATATCTCTATAAAATCGTCCGCAAAAGAAACCTTAACGTTTCAACCCAGACACTCTTTCCGTCGAATTCTAATCCTTACCTCATATACTATACATGTCGATCTCTAACTTCCACTTCAATTTTTTTCTATTTTATACCCGGGAAGTGAACTTAATCGTTCTCAACGTGTTCTGCGTGAGACACTTCGAAATCATTATCTGCAATATTACAATAAATGTGTCTCCCCCATCTCTCTCACTGAAACCATTAGCTAATATTTTCCCTCTGTATCCATACATCGATACCACGAATTAAAAATCGAAATTACGGTCTAAATATTTGGAAACAACATTTTAATCGCACCAGATGATAAAAACTAGTGTCACAGACGAGGTTCTCGCACGATAAAACTTGTATTCCCTTTCAGAAGATTATCATTATTTTCAAACAATTCAACTCTTAAAATCCTCAGGTCGTGATACAATGATTCCTATTATTGCAAAGAACTTTCCACAATTAGTCGACATATTGAACTCAGTGATATGAATAGATCTTTCCCCCACAACACGGAAACACTCGTTAATTGTTCCCACATTAAAACTCGTCACATCTCTCAAATTATGGGCCAATAAGCTTACTTTCAATTTTATCGAAAATGGACAAAAAACTCATTCTGAACTGACTAAGGCATCATCTATACAAAGTGAAAATAATCTCAAACTTCCAATTCCGCTTCACTGAAAAAACATACCACAAGCCACTTCATTATTCATCAAGTTTTCCAAAGTCTACTATTTATAATAGCAGTACTTCTAGACAAAACCCAAGCTTTATAGATTCTGGAAAAAGGGTTTGTTATTTGAACTAAGACAAGCAGGAATATCTCGAAATCACTCTGAATCGTACATTTTCAGTTAGAGTGCACTATGATCTAATGAACAAATCAAGGCCAGTGTTCCCAATTACCTCTTATTTAATTACGCCAGATGTTCCTATCTTAAACGACATCCATACTACATTATTTTACAGAGCAAGTATCAATTAAAAGTTAATTAGAAACAGAATGCAAGGATTTCTCAAAGCAATAGAATTCTAGATACAGAAATGGGAAATTCAATTGAATCCCACGAAAGCGACAGCCAAACTACACGCCTTCCGCTCGTACCTGAGACGCAGGAATTATCGGATGGCCTCCATTCACCTCGAGTGTATGATATTTAAGGCCATGCCGATGCAAAATGCAAACCAAACCCTCTCACTCCTCCTTCCTCTTCTTCATCCCTTTCCTTACATACATATCCCGTTTTGTGTAGTGCCAACATTTCAAAATAAAATTCTTCGAACAGTCGTTAACTCACCCTAATTAATAAGCATCGCAACGTTGCACTAGGATCTAAATATAGAACCCATATCATGAAGACAGATCACAAATCTCCCTACGGTATATACACCTCCAAATCCTAGAATACAAACAATTTCCCTTCCACGTTTCCATCCGTGGCATTATCATGCTTTCCCCAAATAACTGCAGACTGAACAGACGTCATGATAAAAAATCCTTTTGCGGCACAGGGGACACTCAAAACTGATGAATGCGATTAGATACAGTTTCGTTTTAAGTCACGACCATGGTGTTGAACGACGTGGAACTATACTTCTAGCAACGGGACATGTGGGAACTTCGCGGTCTACTCGAGAGAATGCGCTGGGGCACTTACGTACCTCGTAGACCCATCGCTAGGGAGCATCAGAGGTTGATCTGAGTCGGGGTCACAGCGCGCGCCACCGGTCGAATCAAATCTATCGTGGCGCGCACATTCAAATGGCACCAAACATATCTGAAATTGGCTTCGAACTCAATTGGGACGAAATAAATTAAACTTCAATTGTCTGAAACAGAATGAAGTTTTTTATCAATTAGGATATGATGTCTCGATTATTGAAAAATAATTTTTCGCATTTTGCTCTACAAAAATACACCACTAATAAAATGTAAGGACACTATTTATAAAACTCATTGTCAAAACATCACGATTGTATTCGTCTTTCTGGGAATGAACAGGAATATCCTTTCTTAGAATTAACTGGAATATTATATTTCACGATTAGGTGGTTAGCACAATATTTCGCGAAGTGATCGTGAGGATTATTCTTCTTTACTATCTATTTTAGGATGTTTTTTTTGACATTGTGCTGTGTCTTCCTGAGTAAAATCTAATCACGATGAAAAATTCTCGTTGTTTAGTGATCCAAATTATACAAATTTGAGACTCCAATGGTCTACAATTCTGCTACGTCCTTTGGGTGTAAGGTCATGTGTTTTTTTTTAACATTTTGAGAGCTGTGTCATTCGCAGCAGTTAGGTAGTTACCAATAATGAAAGGAAAGTATATTCAAGTAAGTTATTGAAAACTCTGTAATTAATTGTATTTGTTTATTGTAAGTATGTTAATAAAAATAAAAAAATATTAAAAATGTACATCTAGATATTAATAGAGTATTTTGTACTTTTACATTTCAGAGACTAGTATCTGAAAGCAACAAATTAATTACTCTCACACTAGAAATAAAAAGAAAAAATAAATAAATAAAATTCCACAAACTTTTCTCAACTCAAAAAAAGCAACATCAGTTCCCAGTATCAGCGAAGAAGTGTATCGGTATTCTGAAAATTATAGACACGTTTAAATCAACTTGATTTCTTTCATCGCTAAGCATTTCGTTACTACATGATAATTTTTCCCGGGGAGTTACCTCCGTATACCACAAATGTCGTTTCCAACTTCAATAAATAATTCAAACGTCATTCTGAAATATTAAGTATTGAAGTGAGAACTAACAGTGAGTATTGCTCTGGAGATTACCGTAGTCATACTAAAGATCATTATTCATATATCGTGATGTTTCAAACAATACCCAACCAAAATTATAAGTGAGAAATCGAAAAAGATAAAACACTGTTGTCAATACCATATGAAGTGGATTAGATCCTGTGGAGACATCACTTTAAAAAACGTCCCTTCTATTCTACCATAATGGTGATGCGGAAATTAGTAATGAAACGAAGTACTCAAATTTAACTGTGTCAATATTTATTCAAGTTTCCATATCGAATATATATATATATATATATATATNAAGACCAAAAAATTATGTAATGGTAACATTAATGCATTATTAATTAATTAAATGATTTTTATTATTTCCTTCGCAATGCTAAGTGGTTCGACTCATAATAACCACCCTATTTATGTGATAAAGCCCCACGTTTGGAAAGCCTAATTTGTAAGAGGACAAATACTAAACTAGTAGAATATTAATTACCAAGTAATTAATATTATCTAATCTCAAAATACGACTGAAGGTCTACTTAGATCACTTGGAGTTTTGCTAATTAACTCAGGCTCCTCATTGAAGCACCACTTGTAGTAAAACTTAATTAATACTATAAGAATATAATAGGGTAGTGGACAAACCATACCAACATTAATTATTAAATGAAAGAGTAATTAAGGGAATTTATGACGGGCGGGGTTCGTGTCCATTTATTAAAAGAAACACACACTTTTGGTATAAAATATGCGCAGCGTCAAAATAAATTTGGTTTTAATTCCTAGCTACTACATTCTTAAAATTATCATTACTATCCTTCTCATGCTCACACACGTTCCCCTTGTTTACCCCCCACAATTCACACGCTTTATGTTACACAATAGTTCATAGTGATGTGGGTTCAATGGCAAGTCTCCAGCACATAAATATTCTCCTATAATTACATTACACACTTAATAATGAAACAAACAGAGCCAATTAGTTTACTGCTGACTAAGGAATGTCTTTCCTATTACGTTCGTCGTAATGATGCACTCGTACTATCTTCGTCCGAAGACACACTGCTCGCATCTCCTTAAGCAATGCAACCAACATTGTAAAAAGGTTGAGCTGCCTCGTGCCAAACTGAGTGGTGGCAGTTTGGTTAGATGACCTTAGGGCATTCCTGCTGCTACTACCTGAATCGACCCAATCGCCTCTCGTAACCCCATTCACAGATGCCTCCAGTCACTACGCTCACGGCCCATGGCCTAATTACTGTTCGTGGCCTTTCTTCCTGAGTCTCACACTTCCTAACCTCGACCGGAACTCATTGCGTAAAGTTTTTCCAAGTTAGGATTACTTGTTCAATATCCGAACTATCTAGCCGTCTGACACGGTGCTACGCCAAGACCACGTGGCTACCTCTTGGTTCTCACGCTGCATCTTCTATTGTCTAGTGACAGTTGGGCTACCGCCAAAAGAACTCTTAGTTCTGCGAGTCTGAACTTGCCACATGTTCCTAGGGATCTCGTGCCTCGAACCGTGCCCCTCTTTGTTAGACGTACTGCGTCGTCCGTCTGTTTGTATGTCGTGCCGCCTCGCTTTGATCAATTGAGTACTCTCTCTTTTCAACTCCCAAATTTTTACGATCTTCATTATGGTCATCCGAGCCTTCTGAATAATGGTGGCCTTTCACATTCTCAACGGCGGTAAGGCTCCTCTGTCGGCGCGTCGCGCGGGCTGTTGTGACGCCGTGCCCACATCGCCTTTGTCAACGGTCTGTTTTTGAAATGTTTCTCGAGTTTCTAATGTCCTACTTTTAATTCAAAATTAACGAAATTAATATAAAGTGACACGATATATATGAATGTTGATATTTTATACATATTATTCTTGAAGATGTTAAGACCCATTATACGTAAAACTCATTCTGCCGAGTAAGAGACAGGCCCCGGGCCTCATCTTGTAAGGGGCTCCCAATGAGACACCAAAAATGATACAAAGACGTAACTTTGATCAATAATTTTCCTCAAGTTAATATAACAGTAAAATAACTTTAAGCTAAGATTCTTTTAAAATGTAACTCCAATTTCAATTTTTGAAACGTAATATTAAACAGCATGGAGAATCATTGGTGTGTGACTTGAAAAGGGGATCCCGGTCCATTGGCTATAGGTCTGCGAGGTCACCTTTCTGTTAATTAGTAGTATTTTTCGAAAGTGTGTGTAGTGAACGTTTTTAGTCAACCAAGCCCCACGGCTCGTGTCGGCTGCAGGTCTAAAATTGTGAAAGGTAAGTGAACTGAGATCAAAATTTGCTTTCCAGTCTAGTGCATTAATTGGGATGATAGTCGATTTGCATTCGAGAACGGGCAGGCAAACGCAGTGTTATCAGGACATAAAAAGAGAATGAACATTCCTACATTATGGGATTTTTGTACGATGCATACGTAGCACGCTTGTAGATAGCGAATTTTATAGACACCACGCTGCGTTCGAGGAATTTGTGAACACTAGATCATCATTGATCTGCATTTCAAAAGTCAAAAGTTTTTCTGAACTGACTAGCCCGCGAATCTTCAACATATATTTGAATGAATGTCGAGAGAACTATTTAATATACGAGTATATCTATACATTTGGATTTCATTGTGATGGGTTGTCTTCTCAGTTAACACAGTATCTAATTACACAAACCGATTTATAATTTGTCATGGAAAATAAACATTTGTGATTGATACTGATGAGGATGTTTTGTTTACACGTTGAAGTGAATTGCATGTTTTGAACAAAAATGAAGCAAATTCAAAGAATTTGGTACAGTCGGAAATGAGTCTTGGGTCTTCCCATCTGCACTGTAATGAACTATGCGGACTTTCCATTAGGACCAGAAGTCGACTATAGGGGAGGAGAGTTGAGCGCAGACTGGAGACAACCTTAATGTAATTCATTGACATTGGAAATTAAAACTTCGAAACTCTTAAATGAGTAGAACATCTTGCAAACGTTCGAATCTAACTGAAAATAGCATTTGTGTGGTTTTCTTACCCTCAGTTTGTGATTTGAGGCAATTCCTCGACCCTTGAGGATCTCTGACTCGTTAGCATATGCGCATGCGCGACTTCGGCACCGCTTCCGCACTCTGGATGAAGTAGACTTCCAGTCCACTGCAGTAAACTTAATGGAAAAACCAACGGAGAATAAAGGGAGCTTTCAGTCTCTGCAGTCTGTAGCAGGCTTGTCTCTCCTTAGTTACATGGCAGGCAGGCAAGTTGTCGCCAGCAGGAAAGGATATACTTGTAGATGAGGTGGACTCAATGCTGCTTTAGTCCACAATCAGTCCCCATGAAAGATAATATACCCGTAGCACTCCTCAGTATGAGTGGAATAATAAAAAATAATAAATAACAATCGATGTTGGAGTTGAATACATAATTTTTGGAAAACCGAAATGAATAGTGATATCCACGAAACAGCTTTAAGTCACAGTCTCCATGCACCTCTATACTCTTCGGAAGAGAATGATATGACATGTACAACTCATCGACAATAACATATCTGTGACAAAATCACAATTTTCGGTGTCTCTGGAATATATGGTGTCAATCCTAATACCATTCAACACTAAATTCAGCCTCCATGGGAAAGAAGACATCCCTTTCCCCCTGAAATGGAGGTGTGGTGGGAATTACGAGAAAAAAAATTATTGAAAAGAACCGATTTGCTTAGAATTCATACTCTTCATGGTTGCTCGGATGAATAATTATACTAGCAATGCCGTTACTTTCAGGTCACGGTACCCCAGTACAGCTGCTGTGAGAAGAGTGAGACGTATAAATAATGTAAAACCACCGATATGAGGGTTGAATGCATAGCCCTCAGGGCCGCTGAGACGAATGTGGAGGGGGAGATAAACATCCCTAGAACTACTACGCGTTGACTGGGAATGGAGTGTCATGTATAAATATTTTATCAAAAATATCGGTATTAGAGTTTAATACATATATTTTTTCGGGATCATTTAGATGAATATTGCCATGATGCCGTTTAAGCAGAAGTTCAGCTCCTATGAGGATCCCTACCACTCAGAGGTGTGAAGTGGTGTGTTGGGGGAATTAATGACGCTCTCCGAGTTTCTCTCAAGGGTGGGTTCACGCAAGGATTCATTCATTCTTGCTCCTGCAGGTGAAACTACAAAGGTTGTATACGATCAAGTTTTGTATTAAATTTAGTATTTATTCGAATTGGTAAAATTTAGTAGCTAGACCTGTTTTTAAAGGCAAGCGATCAAAATAATTTTATTTATAAAATATATGTTCATTGTATTTTTATCCTCATTCAGAGATGATCGAAATTACTAAAAACCTGGGCAACGCTGGATAATCAACTAATATAGTATATAAAGCAGAGTTTGTGTCAGTTTGTGAGTTAGAGGCAATCGAGCAAGGACTTCGACGGTGTCCAAGAACACACAGCAACTTTGTCACTTTCTTTTTTTAGATATTTTGTAATTCAATATTTAATGTTCAGCCCAGTCATAAGACATTTCTATTTCTGAATAACTAGGATGAGATGCGTTGTACATGTAAGTATAGTTGGTTGTGTTCCAAGAAACTCAAGAATGTAGATTACCTTATCAGTTAGCAGTTGTGTACCTCATCCAGTTATATTAACGCTATAAAACAATTTATTGTCCTAAAACGATGGCAAACAATAGAAATAAAGAATACTGATAAACAATACCCTATGGTCACGCTTTTTTAAATTTTAGTTCGCCCAGTTCATGAATATGCCTACAATGTGGAGCCCGTACCCAATTGGGCACATCGTTTCTCTGGAAAGAATTCAGATCAGGTGGTCTGCCTATTGTTTCCTGCGCCTCCCACTATGCAGCTCCCACCTCTTGAAAGGAGCTTGAAAGGAGTTGATCCCACCTCTTGAAAGAAGAAGAAAGATCCTCGACATTTTGCTGAAATTATTTTGCGAAAGAAATTACTGACCGGAGCCTTAGTCTGCACTGAGCTAATTGGACTTGTCGACTGTCATGTCCCTAGGATCACTCGTTCTCGAAGCACCTTCTGTAGGCTGTTCTTCCATCCTCCTACAGGCATCACAGCTGCTTACCTCGTTTGATGAGAGAGGAAAATGAGGTGTCAGATGATGTCGGTCTTCAAAACGACCTTCTCCTGTGAAATCGTTTGTGTCGTGTGCGCGTGAAAGTTTTTTCTTTTGTTGTTGTTTTTTCTTTATTATGCACTGTTTTGTTATTTTTGTGCTTTTTCATTTTTACATCATTCTCATTTCAGTTGATTAATTTATTCAGTTATATTTCCCAAGATTCGTTTTGGTTTCCGTCTATTTGCCTCGTCAGCTGCCCTCATGAGTTTGCAAGCTTATGTCTTTCGGCTCAGTCGTGAGTTGCAGCTCTTTTCCATTCCCTGCGTTCCATTCGTACAAGAAAAAATATTTCACGATAGTTTAAAGTATGCCATTCAAGATTTTACACATTAGGCATATAATGATTAATGCGAAGCCAAAATTAAAGAGTATTAGCGGAATTGCGACGCCTGGAAAATTGAGTTTTATTTTATAAGTAAAATGCGCATATTTGTATAACGTAAGCCAAGTGAAAGTAGATTAGAGAATATCATCGACAAATGCGTAGGGCGGAATCTAAGGGTCTTATATTTTTTAAATATATATTTTTGAACGCTGGTATCCTTCTGAAAAGTTTTTTTTAGTATAGGACGAAAAATCGAAGGACATGCCGATTAATCCTAGTATTTTTTCTCTTGTAAAATATTCGTATTAAAGTTTTGACGTTTCTTTAAGTTAGTTTCTCATAGTTTCTTATGTAATGATCCAAATGTGTTGAATTTATTGAAGCAGTAAAATTCTTAGAAAGGATGAGAGATCTAGTGGACAAACAAAGGGAAGAAAATTATACTATCCTTATATTCTGTGATTCCATCACCAATGTCCATTAAGAAATATTTATCGGAATGATTACCTGTTACTTTATTTATTGAAAGATGACCCGCAATATCTCATTTTTCAAATATTTTGTATTCGTGTGTTTTGGATTGGGGCGTCCAAATTAGAGAGTGCATCTTTCAATCGGTCGGATTATCGACGAAAAGTAAGGAATCACTTTAGAAAGAATAGTTGTTTAAAATATCAAAATATGAAATATTGGAAAAAAACTCAGCTAGTGTGTATTTTAGAAACGAAGGTTACTTTCTTTTTTGTGGGGCTTTACGGCTCATGTCGACATCAAAAGGTCATTGGAGCCCGAAAAAAATGTACAGGTAGGGAAAATGCAGTTACGCACTAGGGAGAGCCAACATGACTCTCCCCGCGTGTGGGACTCGTCGAATGATTCAACCATATACCCACTAGAAACCCTCCTGATCTACAACACACCAAAACATATCTCACAACATACATCAAATGGAAGGGGGGCTAAAATGAGGGGGGCACAGAACATGAGAAAGGACAAAGAATAAAGGGGGACAAAAAATGAGAGGAATGAGGAAAATGAAAGATACCCTAGCCTTAATAGCGTCGGGATCGAAAAGAAGAAAAGGTGACCAAGAGAGGTCACGAAAGAGAAAGGAAGGAGCATGGCACAAGAAAGTGGAAGTAATGCCACTCAGCTCGGGACCCCGTGTTCGCCAAACACGTACTTACTAGATGTTAGACCCCTGGGGGGGGGGAGTTACTTATGAATATACGAGTACATACTTAAGAATGTGGATAAATAGGGTAAAATAATCAATAGTCGATGAACTTAAGGCAATCAGGAAACTATTTTTTCTTCATTTTTCCTGATAAAAAGATCCTTATGTTTTGTTTATTATGTAAAAACATTATTTTTCATCTTCTCTGTGAAGTATTAAAATAACACATTATATACAAAATTAATGCCAAGATTATAACAGATAAACGTTTTGGAAACTTTAAGCAGCTGTAGCTCCAAAAAACAAAAAATATACTCACCTAATTGTTACCGTTAAGAGACAAAATTAATTGGTTTTAAAATATTGAAAAAATGGTTTAAATAATATGAGTTTTATTATTTATATTGATTTAACATTAACTGAAGTAGATTGTTAATTGTGAGTTAATTAAAGTTAACTAGCCAAATGTAATGACCCCACCAACAATTCCTGATTTTAAACTCTAAAATCAGAATCTAAATACTGGCAAGAAGTAAAATTCATTGGTGTACGATTATATACTGCGTATTATCTCTCGCTTCACAACTCCGTTTTCAAAGAAGTGAATTAGGGAGAAATGTCTTTTTGTGCCGAATTTATGGAGATATCTTCACTGTTTTGTGCAATTATTTACAACGAAGGGGAAACCGTGCAACAAAAATTCTCGGGCGGAGGTTTCTTCTGAAAAATACGTTGGTTTGAATACTTAACAAAGTCATTTTTTAACTTATCACAAGAGTTTAGTTCGAGAATAAACTGTTACACCAAAGTTCGCGATCAGATCAGTCTCTGGCCAATTGATATTATTTTTCCATATAGCACAAAATATATTGTTTAATAATTAGATTGCATTAGAAATTAACGAATGACTTGTATAGCCACCTCCAGTGACTAAGGGGTTATAATGCTTGCTCTCCACCAAGTCACTCTGGGTTGGATTCCCGGCGGTTTCAGAGAATTTTTTTAGCTTTTCAGTTCACTGTCCCAGTTCATATACTAGTTGTCACTATTGAAAAGCCAACCTCCTACTACTCCTAGTATCACCTCTTACTGTTACTAACTACTCCTAGTCACTCCTCCACGTGGGTTAAGTTGTTGGGAAACCCAGCCAACCGGTCCACCTACTATCAATAGCCCCACCACCCACTCCTACCTCCTTTCGCCCCCTTTAGAGAAGCTACAATAGCACGCTACTTTTCCCATTTACAAATACCCATTTAAAAAAATGACTGCTTAAGTCCGTAAAAGGTAGTTTAAAGTTAGACCCCAAAACAGATAACCTTGAGTCCATCACCGACTTTCTGGTTGCATTTTGAAAATTTCAGTTTTGAAGTATTTTGTTTTATTTAACATGTAAATTTTATGTTTCAAAGGCTTATTCATAATACTATAAAATATTACATAAGTCTGTTATCAATGTACCTGCATTAATTTTGAGTTTCACAATTAATGTTCCAAAATTGATGTGCTTATGCAATTAATGTTCCAAAATTGACTTTCTAGTAAGCGGGAGAATTACGGAGTTATAAACAATCGCTACGTATTGACACCTAATTTGTCATTGGCATCTAATTAGTCTCATTTTGACAAAAACGTCATATTGTACAGAAATTAATGAGGAAATTTCCCGAATCCCGTAATTCTGAAAAATTAACTTCAAGAGCGTCTGAAGTCACGACGTTTGGGTGATTCACCTTAATATTCATTATAATAATTGTTACACCTAATATTATAAATAATTTTAGTAAATATATACCTACTGGCAGTTGCAAAATTTTCGTGTTCCAGATAATGTTTACTTCTTTACGTTATTTTGAAGTGTGCATGATATATACTTTTTAATTGTCAATTACTTTCGGGGATGCGCCCTCCCCCTTTCCATGAATACGCTACTGCTTCTAGTTGTGTGATTTTGTCTGTTCATTTCACAACTGCAGTAAATCTTTGGAACTTCAGCTACTTTCGCTATTATAGCATCGTCCTAGTTAATACAGTTGAAACTCTGCTTTTATTAACTAGAATTGCACGCGAAGATTGAGCTTCCAAGTTTTTAGCCTCACAAATCCAGCGACCTACGTCATTCTACTACCGTCAAGGACTCCCCAGCAGCGTCCAGGACTCGCCATTTGCTTTGCTTTGCTAGTTTGTTAGCGCCGGGCTGTTGGCAACGCGAGTCTTGGGGGAACAACTGACGGCGCGGCTGCAAGGATTCAGTCGTGCCGTTGTGTAATAATGTTGTGGTAGGGGTAGAGAGCGTTTGTGTTCACGAGTTTCTTACTAATTGAGTGAGGTGGCCGTGTGGGCCGTGGTGAAGTTGTATTTGAAAGCGAGTGATGGATGCATTGACGATTCAAGAAAGTGTGGGGTGGCGGCCAAAGGATTACTAGTGCGTCAGGCATGTGGCCGGACCGGCCGATTCCGGCCTTCTGTGAATGCTTTCCTAAAGGTGAACAACGCATACGTGTGATTTGCGCTTATGGAATATGTTGTCCTTTTTTGTAGTATTAATCTTAACACCTTTTGTGGAGTGTCACATTTTTTATATTCATTTATGTGTTCAATCCAATTTCAGTTTCAACACATCATTGTGCCTTGGTCTTTGATCCTTGTTCTTCCCAATATCTTAAATTTCATAACTAGTTCTCTAAGACCTTTGATACCGTATTTAAAACTTACTATTCCACACCTCTTATTGTCAATGTTCAGATATTTTGAGACAACCTTCTCACCTATCATGGTGTAAGAGTTGTGAGGCTTTTTAAATCAAGTGTATGAGGTAACCACTGTTTTCCTAAATGAATGAAAGAAAAGTTACTTAAAATGTTGAATTTTTCAAATTGTCACTTCTGTAGTTACTAAAATTTCTTGTTTGTATTCTGTAATGGTATTCCGAAATTGAAGTGACACCTACTAAGGAAGAATCTGCTGTTTTCTTTGACATTTATGTGTATACTTATGAGAAACAATTATCTTAACCTTTTCTTAATTTTTTATTTGAAATAAAATATAAAGTAAGATGTTGCCGACCAAAAAAATTGTACTCTGTTTGGTAAAATTTTATCAGGGATGGTAAAGAGATTTTGACACTGCATTTGATGCAATTGTGGAATGGGGAAGTTACTGTTGTTTTTGTCGTAAGTGTAAAAGTATTTGTACTAATTGTTACTTATATTAATTACACAGTCCAATTTACTATTGTCAATTTTACATTGCTTAATTTTGAGAAAATTTACATATTTTATTTTGGCAAGCATTAGTTTTTGTTATATGTTGAAATTCATTATAAACACAATATTTTACTTTGATGGTATTGTTGTGCTAGTATTCTCACTGGAATTTCTTTTAATTTTAATTGTTTGTTATAAATTTATACCGAAAAAAAAATTATGAGAAGCTCAAACTGTCGTTATGGGGATGGGGATAAATTATAAGTTTCTGTCTATCATTTACTTTTGTTCTACTCCAGTGTGTGTGGTATTTTCAATAATATTACTGATATGCCTGTGGTCACACCTATTTTGTAGAAAATATCTTGTTTGTTGTATCGCAACGTTTTACTTTGTCATTTCCTGTCATTGTCGGTATTATTTTTGTGTTCTGATGGATTTGAATTCTAATATTATACGACCAACAATGTCCAGACAGATCAGTTAGTAGAAAATAGAGTTCTATAATGTATTATAAAAATTAGAATTTCCTCCTAGAAGAAGTAACTCCTCTTCATGTTAAATATTTCACACATATCATTTATGTTATTCCATTGACTTTATAGATTGGTTTTCTTCTATCTCCTTTAGAAGTAATTTACAGAACAATCATAAATGATTTAATTCTGTAATAAATATAGTAAAACATTTTGTTTTATATTTGGATAGATTTTCAAGCACTTTTGAGCACAAATGTTGATTTCAGTAGGGACGATATAGAAAATGAGGAATGATGTGTGTTGGACAATGATTGACAGTTGGATGACTAAGTCATTGTTGAGAAGCAGTTTTGTACTTATATTAACTTTGTAACCCTTGGCGATAACTTCATTTTGGTTTTTGATGAAGGACTGAAGACATGATTTTTTTTCCATTGACGAATTTTCTTTCAGACATGGGTTTTACCTAGGATTCCATTTATGAATACCACAAAAACATGAGCAAAAAATATTATTAAATCAACATATAAAATGGATTCAAATAATTAAGTATTATGCCGACTGAGATATGAAATATTATTAAAACCACATATTTCATTTCTCAGTCATCATAACACTTAATTATTTGAATCCATTTTGTAAAAGTCTGTAGAAATTATATTAAATAAAAATAAACAACCTTATTTATACAGACACTATTTATTGTTCATTAATTATTATCGAAACATTTTGGCCTCTGCTTTGGGCCATAGTCAGGCAATTAATAACAACTGTTGTGGTAATTGTAAATTGACAATAAATCATGTCCATCAAAATTATTTTTGTGTAGTTTTATTATCTGAACTTTTGATGTGTCTCTAGTATGTGTGCTGTGGCATTGAATTTTGATTTCACGGAGTCATGATAGTGGAAGGTTTGTAAGATAAATAAAGTGAATGTAAATTTTGGACGGTTCACTGAATGTGAATGTTTTTTTTCGGTGTTATATATAATTTCCCATTTTGACAAATTGTCTTAAAGATTCTTGGTGTTGACAAATATTACATTCTGAAATTTAGTAGATGAATAACTACTCAGCTGTTCTGCAATGTTTTCGGATGGCTGCATAATAGCGTTGGTGCGAATGTTGTAATATGGAGAAAGTGATTGCTTGTCTGGTTTGCACTGTTGGCGTGGTATTCTCAGTACGGGGTATACATAATATAACAGTTTTCCACCGTAAGTTTTATTAATCTGAATTGATTTTCACGATCGTTCCTTCCAAGTATTATTTCTCCTCCGAGAAACAACTGTCGCGTATAATTATATTATCCCTTCTGAATTTCTTCTTAGTGAAGTTATGAAACGTTCCGAGTAGAGTTTGACGAAAAATTGTTTGTGTTATACATTGTCTTAATTTTCTGTTTTTTATTTGTATCGTAGGTTGAAGTCCATCGACCTTCTTCTCAAGTAATAAAGATTTTATGCGGAGTGAGAGTGGAGTATGTTTTTAAGAACCGTGCATTATAATTATAGGTAATGCTGATCACATTCTTTATATTGGATTGTGTGAAATATTAAGAACTAGTAATAATAACATATGAATTATTATTTTTTGTTGAAACTTTTTGTCTTGCAGCAACTGTAGAGGAGTCAGATCCAGGGCTTTCTTCACTTGCGATTATGCACTTGAATTAGTTTTAAATGATTCATTCTTTTATTCTCTAACGAAATACTGCAGAAATGAAAAAAAGACGCACACTAGTAATTAAATGCATTACAAAATGACATGTTTGAATTTAAAGGACGTGTACATATTACGCTTGTGATTGTAATCTAGATCTTGAAGCCGTGGTGTTGATATTTATGCATTCATCTTAACGCGTGACATGTTCAGTTCATCTGCTTCATCTAAGCGCAATCATTTTTTATGAAGGAAAGCTAGAAGCGTGGAAGAGTTAAAAGCCTTCGTTATGACTTCCTGCACTATTAAGAGTGTTTAATAGCTTTTGCTTTTATCGATATTCATGATTCAATGTGAGATTTTCACAACATCACTTTTGTTTAACGACAGACGCGGTTATTAGATAAGAAATTATTTCGTTACGTGTTCACGTTTTATGTCGACATAACTACTTTTATCAAGTCTCTGATTCTATTTTAATATCTATAAAATCCGGATGAAAATAAAAACTAAGTTTTGGTCCATCATTCGCGACGAAGTGAAGAGAGATCCTCCTATTTGATGCGAAATGTGCAATAGTAAGAAGTGAAAATGTTAATTTTCCCGACAATAAAGTTAAGAAAAAGATCATTTTGTAGTATGTTAACTGTGAATCTCTTTATTTCTGAATGATTGCGTTTTTGAAGAAATGGAGGAGGAGCTTCTTGAACCCATCAACACCCAGCGATCTATTTACAGATAAGCCAGAATGGTCATATATTTCTTACAACTAACTACACTTTGAAAAATTTGGACTTAATGTTCTAAGTATTTGGAAGTTTGATAGATGTGTAGGAATTAATTAATGTTTTAAGTATGATTATTGATACTTAAAAAAATGAAATAATAAAGTCGTCGTAGGGCTCCTTGCTCTGAGTTGTATGTTTACGTGAGCTGAATTAGTAAAACTTTTTAATTCGAGAATTTTGGACTTCTGCATATTCCTAAACATGTTTCTCTTTGTTGCTATACGAGATAGAAGTAATGCAGCGAAATGGTACCCGAGATACCACTTTCCAAAAACTGCTGATCTATTCATAGATCGCGCACTGCGCTTCGGGATTCGGGAGCTTGAGGAGCAGCCGCTCGCAGCTGACTTCCATAGAAGAGGTTGTTTTGTGTCCCTTGTTCCGATAGAGTGGATGTTCTGTGTAAATATATACGAGAAGACCTCTTTTATTTGCATTGGAAAGGTCACTTTGTTTTATTATTCGCAGTGACGGACGATGAAGTTACAGATGGTGCGTTAGTTTACTCGACTGAAAATGATGTTCCAGGACCTCCACTAGTGCACTTGGTTACTCAAAGTGAAAAGAGCCAAGTGTTTGTGTTCTATCCGTTGGGATTTACTTATTCACTTTTGACGTATGTTTTTCAGACTATTTGGAGAAAGACTAAATAAAACGAAATAAACTCATAGCGAAAATACTTCTCACAAAAATCGGATCCGGTTTACACTACACTGGGGGGGGGGGAAGCAAAAATTTGGCACCCGCAACTCTAAAAATAAAGTGGAAAAACTGAAGGTTTTGACTCTATTGCAACAAACGGAGATGACCCTGCATTATGAGGACGTGTGGGAGAATATTTTAGTAAGGTCTGTTTACCATGCAACTGCATCAACGAATTGCCGAGATTGTACTTTGGATCCTGATGAACGGAATTCTTCCCCTTTATGCTTCATTTCATCGGTTTGGAATTTTCAAACAGAATCTCTCGGTCAACGAAATGGTCGTCTCAATAGGCAAAAAATTCATAAAGGGGAAGCTGATTCATTGGCTCACGTGCCCTGCAGAATTTCCCAGATATTGCTAAAATGTTGATTTGTATTGTCAGAACATAGTGATAGTGTGAAGGATTTACGTACGTTCGTCGACGCACCTCAAAGAATGGAAAGGGTCAAAGACGCTGCAAATTTCAAAACAGACATTCCGTCAAAATGCTATGTTACTGTGTCAAAAATGGTTTGAACAAGGCCACATCTTGTTGAAAGATGTATCGTTTCATCAGAATAGGGCAAAGAAGTTTTATAACAACACAGTGCATTATTTATAATCAGTTTACTGTAAAATAAATAAGTTTTGTGTTGCGTGTTGCATACTCAATGCATCATGAATCTGGCCAGATCTATTTATAGATCGGCTGATTATCGATAAACGAAATGTAAAAATGAACTTTTGTTGTCATTTTTATCGTCCTACATCCTACTAAAGAAAAATAAAAAATAATTTGGTCGTTAATGGATTAATTTTCTTTGGCAAAAATCTCTGTCGCAGCCCGAACTGGGATAACTCTGCTGTGCATTCGCGGCGGGGGGGCGCTGTCCTTCTCTCTATGTAGCATGGAGGCCCCCCCCCCAGGGTTTGCTCTTTTTGTTGGAGAAACAAAGTCTTGCTTCCCGTCGTAATGAAAAGAATTCGGAAATGAATAAAGTATGGAGAAGTGTGACATTTTTCAAATTTCTCATGTTCTTAAATGAACACAAAATGTTGTTAGTGCTTGTTTCAACTTGGTCAATTTAACGCTCTACTTCGATGTATTTCCCTTCAAATTTCTTTCGTCTTAACCCCGGAGTGGTCGCGCGGCCATACGAAGTAGTCATCTATTTTTTCTCAGATTAATCAAATGAGACATGTATTGCATCCCCTCAACGGTTAGGAACTCTGCAGCAATGGAAGGTGCATGATAGGCGTCTAAGTACTGTAATATTGCGGTAAATCGTATTTTATGAACCACGTAAGTATACAAATTGAATTTTGTAGATGAGGAGGTACTTAGGTGGTCATGCACAAAAATGATTAAAATATATTAATTAATATTGCTTCTTGAAAAATGGACGACAGTTGTGATACACGCGACCTCGGAGGCGCCATTCGAAAGAGAGTTTTTAATTGTTGTAAATTATTTAACGAGCAACTTATGTTTGAAAAAATCATACAGAAATATTTTTTTAGATTCTTATTAATTCAGCAATGTCAGTAAATCTAAATAAGGGTATCAAGTGTTTTTAGTTATATTTGCTGAAAACTAAAAAAGACACCTGAATGCTCATTCCAAGTTCCTGCCAAACAGTTGACTGGCATGTATAAATCTCAATAACCTTGAAACAATGAGGCGCTTTCTTCTCCATGTCCCTAAGAGGATCAGTTATAATTAGGTTCGTGTTTCCCTGCACGCAACACGGATCACTTCGCAATGTCATGGCAAAAAGTCCTTTTCTTTCTGGATTTGGCTAAACTCAGCGCAATAATTTCACGCTGTTTCTAATGATTTCAAATATTACATGCCCTTTCTCGGATATATCCCGGCAGTAACTCGATGAGCAGTCTATAAGTAAAACAGAGAAATCCGTGTACATTGCTTTTCGCGTACAATGGGATTAGCGACTTGCTGTCAAGAATAGTGTGATGCTCCTTAAATTCATTAAAACATTTACTGTACACAATTCAATCGTTATAATTTTTACAAATAAATTACATTTTAGTGATTCACAGATTATCGTCACAGACTGCTATATTATATAAATATAAAATTAATTAGAGATTTTGTCATTATTTCGTGATTTCTTTACAGTTTCGTCGGGACATAACCGAGGAAGGGCATATAATACTTCGTAATGTCTAATTTTAAAAAAAATGCATATGTTATACATTACATGTCAAGATTTCGGTTACTTGTTAAAGACCAGAAAATGGGTTGTTAAATTATGTATTTATATATTTTCCTATTACAATACAGCACGTAAATTTTTTCGTTAGCTATTCCTGATTTCAGGGCTTTTGAATCTCGCGGCATTTTGACAAACTTTGAAATTAGCGTGCGACATACCTTGAGCAAGATTAAGGTTTTGAAATGGTTTCACCACTTTTTTTTCATTTTTTCTGTACATTTGAATACCGCTTCAATGCACATATTAAGATATAGTTGCTACCTCTATTTCCTTCTTCAACCTGACAGAGTTTACAAAGGAAGATATTTGCCGTTCGTGATGATTTTTAGCATAGTTTTTTTTTGACGCAATTATTTTACCGTAATAATTAATGAACCAATTGATGAAAATTTTTTGAATTTTCAAAAATCCTCACCATTGAGCATAGAATTGAAAACCGTCTGAAATTAATATAGTGGAAATATGTTCCACTTGAAAATTAGTCTAATCGCAGTTTTCAAATTCTCCGGATAAATCAAATCATTGTTCCCCTCTCTTCCACAAGTTCTGTGAAAAGTTATTCTTTGAAATTAAGCAATTTAGATTCCTCAACTGTTTCTCTCCTTTCCACAATATCTTAATTTAGAATTATTACATGTAGATTTTAAATGTGTTCTTGATTTTGTAAGCAAACATGTTCCAATTTTATTTAATAGGTCTTATATTTACATATATAATATTAAGGTTTTCTAAATTTTACGTTATATTCTTTTCAACTCCCTTGAAACAAAATAAATTTGGTTCTTGTTCTAATTCAATCGGTTCCATGTTTAGTTTCATTTCAAAAAATTCCCAGAAATTTAAAGATCTTATCTCAATCATATTCATTCGTAATTCAAATGAAGTTAGTCTTCAGTTCTCTTCATAACAAAATTTACCTTGCTTATCCATATAAATTTATAATTTCTTTCTTTAGATTTAATCTGTATTTTCCAAAGTAGTTTTCCAATAGAAGGAAATAACAGTTCATAAAATAGATATTTGATTTTCAGCTTTAATTCCTTGATTTTAAAATTTTCGAAAACCTTTCGAATTAATTAGTTGTTAAACTTAACAAATATTTAATTGTTATTGGCTTTTAGGTTCTTCAAATTTATTAATTTTGCACCCATAAGATCAATTGTACAGATACTTTTTGTTCATCTCATGTGTATATTCATCTTTTGAAGATTCGTACAGACGTCGTTTTGCTCCAGTCTAAATACCTTCATAAATTACTCCCTTCTTTGCTTTATATTTTTACAATTTCCTTAAAACGTTTAAATTCCTTTATTTCGTATATTATCGGATCATACTGGTCAAATAGGAATGTCATAGATTGCTTAATATATTTTATCTCCTCACGAAGGATATCTAGTGTTTTGTGTACATTCTTCAAATTAGTGTAATTCAACGACTCACAATCCACATAACCATTCTATTGACTCTGCAACATTTCATGCGACAATTCGAGTGATTGCTTCTAGCATTCTGCATACCTGACACTGCCAGACCGTTTCCTTTCTTATTCCCACACCTTTAAAAGAGAGAGCTTTTGAAATTGATATTTCTCTTACAATCATGGCAGAAAACAAACTTCCAAATTGCATACCACGTACCGAACCATTTTAAATAATTTCAGCTAAGAGAAGCAAAGTAGTATAAGAAATAAAACTCCACCGTCCAATAACACAATAACCAAAATATCCACTGGATGTTTCTCAAGAGTTGTATAATTCCAAAAATTATCTGTACTAAGCATACGTAACAGCAATTCATTTTAAAAAGTTTACTCTTAAATTACTAATTATCAAAATGTGTTCTTCGCCTCGGATATATATCCTTCCAAAAACCATAGTAATTCAACTAGCGTTATTCACTTATAAAACATTCCTTACCGAGCACAGCCAGTCAAAAGTGTTTACTCTTAATACGTAACCATTACATAGACACACAAACCAGTTATAGACACATTGACACATTATTAACTTGACGAAAAAATTACTGTTCGTTAGATCAGTTTATTTTTGTTTAATAACCTTAATGTTCGACACATAAAAGTTCAGAACATAAACAATTACAAACCTACAGATTGACCTAGGTTTCTAATTCTATCCATTACACACACTTCTCAAAATTCAAGACTTACTATATCCAGGTTTCTTTTGACAATCCGTTCAAAAAACCACCCAAGATACTCCTTAGAACCATACAATGTTGTAAGAAATATGGAGGTCATTATAAATTTATTGTCAAAAAACAGTACAAACTGCGTATGACCACGTGGAGGACAATAAACTAATTTACTCTCCGGAAGCAAGCAAGGGACCATCCCATCAATTCCGATCAAGGGCCCTAAGGCAGAGGCGGATTCAAAAATTTCAGCAAAAGTTCCTAGATAAGATAAAAAGTTAGCTGCGAGTTATAATACTAATAGAATGTCAATATGTTTGTAATTTTAAGCAAAAAATTTCATATACAAGTTATTATCGAACTATAGATTATTCTGAGTATAGTGTTTAAAAATCATAAGAATTGAAATAACACTAAATTCACGATTTATTGTTACAAACATTTATTAAAAAAACATGTCCTACTCAATCGTTACTTAAGCAAAAAACTGCTACGAACTATCGTCATAGCCTAATACAATCGTGATAGACCATAGAAAGTCCGTTTGCTGGCCCTGCAACTAGCGACAGTAGCGCCTCTATCCGCCGGCGAGTATAACAATAGTGCCACAGGTGTCCCACGGCCACCTTGCATACTAAGGTGGCCGTGGGTATCCTCAAAACGCAATACGAGTTCAAAAGCTATATGGGGAGTTTGTATATATTCGATAATCCGTAGTGTGATCAAGTAGGTTGTGATTCAGCAAAACATAATGACGACCACTCACCACTTGAAGGCACCAGTGTCGTCGAGCTGCAATTTTTGGGTCCTCTACGTACAATTATGGACTATACTTTTCATTATCACTAAGTTTCATTACTATTCCTTTTCATTTTAATTAAGTTTGATGAATTATGTATTACGGAATTTGTGTATAGTACGTTCAACTTTCATTTTTGGGCTTACATCATTAAATATATTCATTTTTCGTGATGCAACTTGTGGAAGTTGTGTGATGTAAAAAGAACACCTAAATATGTATAATGATTCTTCGGAAATTAGATGAAACTTCATAACATAACGTGTTCCCATACATTAATATCGAAATATTGCCTATACTTCGTCGACCACGAATGTAGATGATCCTGTTTAAAAACTCGTTATATTTCGTAAGAATCGCAAAAATTAGTTTCAAAATATATTGAACTTATTATTTCGAATAATGTTATGTATGCAAAACTGAATAAATATTTCCACCCGTTCCTACCGTAGAAAATGTAAGACAAAATAGTATTTTTAAACGCTATGGCAATTACCATGTATTTGATCAAAAATTTTATTTTGTTACATGCGCGTATGTAGGTAATCAATGTAATCACTTAGTAAATGTATTCAATGGTGAGTTGATGGCTATCAGTAATACTAAAGTACCCCTTTGAACGAAAACATTTTTATAAACATGCGCCCACTTCGCAATCTCTGCCTTGTAGAGGAAACACAAGACTGTTCGAAGAGCCATCTGACGGCCGGAAACTGCAATCCGACTTTCCGAATCTTAAACAAAATTGAAGAAAAGTTATCATGTACGTTTCTACGCAGCATTAAAACATTCGAATAGGAGAGGGACGATTTTCACCTGTTACTCTATATTTTGATCGTCTTCATTTTACCCAATTTAAAAAGTTTATTAAAGAAATATTTTACTTCCATTTATACAAAAGAATCTCTAATATACAAATTCTGTTTTTTCGTTTTTTGGGGAGATAAGATCTGCAAGAATTATATTCTATCTCAAGATATATTTATTAATATATTATAAATTAGTGTATTGTCCTCCACGTGGTCATACGCAGTTTGAGGTTACCGCTAATGAGAATGTAATGCATACTAATTGTACTTTAGGTACAGAAAATTTCTATTTTTTAGGAATTATTTAGGAAGTTTCTGCCAACGCTCAAAGTCAGCCTACTTATCAAACAACTGTAGTCCTTTTCATAATAATACGACTGCACCGAATGATGATAATTTGACCACTCCATCGATTGAAGAGTCTATATCCACTTTCGCAGTTACTCTGGTGATGTGTTAAATTATACTCGTAAATACGAAACGTGGAAATTATTCGGCCTCCGTAGAACGAGAAATTAAAAACATAGCTAATACATTTTATCAATTTATATATAAAATTATTGTGGGTCATTCCGTGTGAAATCTGACAAAATTGGTGCTTCATGTAGAATTATATATTTTTGTATGTTGTAAGCTTTTCTGTTAATAATGCTCCGTTATTGCTATTAACGACGTATTGCTTATTAAAGTTTTACATAATTGTTTGTATTATCAAATAATGGTAGGACTTATAGTTAATGTTAAAAATACAAAATTTTACATTTTTCTGACCGCCTGTTTTTCAGTTACTAATCTTCAAAATGTGGATATTTGCCCCATTTCCGATGCGTTTAGCAATATTGAAATGCCATTATATTTAAAACTGTTTGACGTAGAGTTGAAATTTTTGTAGTGTTGTCTTTCGATTATTTTAAGCTTTAATATTACTTACGACTTTATTATGTTAATAGATACTAATAATTTAAAGTAAATATTTTTCAGTTTCTCAAAATTGTAATTGTTATATTCTTGAAAAATGTATATTGTATTTATTAATCTTTTTAAAATGTGTGCCAAATTTGAAGATGGGATGAGAATCGATTCATGTTAATATAAATAATTGTTTTTAGCGATGCACGTTACATTAAATGAAACTGTTTAAAGCTGTTTGTGGCAGGATTAATTTAATGTCACTATACACACGTTACCACGAACGTGAATGACCACAGGAAATTTATAAATTGGTTTGTTTAATTATTGAATTGTAGTTATTTTTTATTGTGTAATAATTATAAGAATTGTTCTTTTTACTTTTAGTTATCAGTAAATGTTCCGTGTATCGCTATAAGCGATAATTTCTTTATTTGAAATAAAACTAATTCTCATCACTGAAATATTATTTTTAAAGACGTTACTATTTTACCTAGCGAACAAATTTCCTATGGCACTTCCAGGCTTATGATATGAAGTTTTTAGTGACAGTAAATTTATCTCCAGTTAATTTAATGTGTATTGCTATAAAAAATTATTTATTTCAATATGAATGCATGCTCATTCCATCTTTCAATTTGGTACATATATTACAAAATGGTTCCTAATCACAATACATATTTAAAATAATTAAAATTTCAATTTTGAAATTTTGAAAACTATATTTTTGAAATATTTATAAAAATTATTTTTTTTAGCACAACCAAGTTGCCCGTCGTATTAAATCTCATATAAATATGAAGACAACGTTACAAATTTTAACTGTACGTCAACAAATAGTTTTGTGGATGGAGCCATTTAACTAAACGTGTGAGAAATGGCGCGAATATCCACATTTTAAAGATTAATAATTGAAGAACGAACGATCATAAAAGTCTACAATTTTGAAATTTTTGTGTCACCAGTGGTAAAACTATTTTACAAACATATCTATTTCTGAGACAAAAAAATCCAATTTTGTCAGATTTCACATGGATTTACCCTGTATATAACTTTTTGGACGTAACAATATTCATAACATTCCGTCAAATCAGTCCCCGTTTTTTTCGCCAGATTCAAGGAATTTTATCGACGACACAAATAACTTCTATGCTTGTATATTAGTATCTCTGAAATTTTCAGTGAATTTAAAAAATACAAATAGACAACCTGATATGATTTTTTACTAAATTAATTGATTTTTGTTGCTATTTCCGTTGCTCAATTTTATTTTTAGAAAAGTTCGTCACGGACAAAAGAAATATGAATGGGATGAACTGTGAATGTGATGGGTCTTAAGAAATCAGTGACTCATACCAAGGCTTATTGAGTTATCTTTGAGATAATCAATATTCAAGGTAAGCGATAAAATATTGATCGCTGTATACGAGCTTGAACGCGCCACTTTCGTAACATTTGACGCTAAAATGAGCAAAACATTTTTTGAAACTCTTTAATTAAGACACTAATAAATTATTATAAGCTTTTATTTAGTGATTAGGCTCAAGCCATCAGGCACCAGCTCTTCCGCCTTACCACCGTCAAAAAATAATACATAGTAATACATGTTAATAAATCATAAATAACAATACATACATTAATATATTCATAAACATATACATAAATTATACAAGAAAAATGGGAGGACTATAAAATTACTCTGCTCTGGGGATCGAACTAGGGATCATCCCGGTATTAACCTTATGCAATCGGGGAAAACCCAAAAAAAAACCTCAATTAGGATGACGGCTGAAGGCCGAACAAGTATTAGATAATATACTACAAAGTGTGTGATACAAAATAATTAAATAAAATACATCGTTTTCAAGATAATATTACAACATATCACGAAGAATGTTACATTATATTTTAAATTAGACGATTAAAACTTAAAAATTTATGACGTAAAATCTTCATAATATGATTGTTATAAATTATCGAATATCATTTTCATAATAACTTTAAACATATTTAAATTTATTGTAGTGCAGTAGTAATTATAACAAATGAATCTTTTATATTTATATTACATTACAATTTAATATTAGGCCTAAAAATTATATTGTTTAATATATATTTAATAGCATTAATTCATATGATGGTTAAATAATAAGATAAATTTATTATTAAAGACACATTCAAAATAATGTATACTACATAACAAAAAATCAATTCTTTCTGTGATTTAAAAAAAATAACAATACCTTAAACCTATTTTATTACGAGAGTTTATTGAATTTCTATCTTAATCTTTGTGTGTACAAGAGAGGTACTTTTAGAGAGATTCCGAGAGACATGTGGTAAGAACCTGTCTCTTCAAAGAGAGTATTGAAGAACTTTTCCTGATACTAATAGGGAGAAAATTCCACATCCTCGCTACTCCTACGGTAAAAGAATTATTGTAAAAGCCTTGCTTATGTTTGGGTATAGAAAGAAGTTTTCACTCCTGAAGGCGTAAAGAGTTAAAAAAATGTAAACGCTCAAAAACTCGTTCCTTGTATTTTTGTTCTGTTGCGAGGGATATTTCGAAGCCGAGTTCCTGCGACTGCGGAGGGGTTGTCCCATTGTAGTATTTGTAAATGGGAAAAGTAGCGTGATATTGAAGCTTATCTACGTCGAGTGACAGGATGTGGCGGGTAGGTTATTGTTAGTAGCTGGGTTTACCGACAACTTAGTCCACGTGGAGGGGTTAGTAGAAGTAGTTAGTAATAGTTAGAATTATTGATGCTACGAGGGGGTGGATTCGCTTTTCAGTAGCCATAGCTGTATAAACTGTGACATTGCAGTGAAAAACTACCAATTCTTCGTGGCGTGTTTCAGATGGAGCGGTTGCTGGCAGTGGAAGGCGGGGCCGGTGGCGGCGCGGGGCCTCTGCTGCCGCGCCGCTACCTCCGCTGTGTGGTGCTGAGCGCGGCGTGTCTGCTGCTGGCGCTGCTCGCCTACCTGCCAGCGCTGCACGCGCCGCCGCCACGCGCGGATCCACACCATGCGGGTAAGCACGACTTATGGAATTGTAGATTGGAACCTGTACAGTCTAAACTCGATCTATCTAGATATCATTCCTGAAAATTAACTTCGATTCATATAAGGGCACATGATGAACGCAATCTGCAATACATGACGTGTCCCTATCTTCGATGCCTAGCCTACACGCCACGGGGAAATAGCTCGAATAGAAAGCGCTACTAGGTTTAGATCTAAAGACAAAGAAGAGTCATCTTTTCTTATTAAATATTTCAATTTTTTATTACTAATTTTTTTAATGGTTAAAACACGGAAGGGAAGGAGAAGTCTGGTAGTTGAATCGCTTTACGAAGGTAATTTAGCTTATTATTACCGCGTCACCGCCGTTAGACCAATCTAATGTGAAGGCTTAGTTTATCTTCTATCGTGATGTATCCCAAGCAGATGTGTTTGAGAAAGGACAATCTCGAGGATACAAGTATATCATGGGTTTCACTAGTATGAGACATTCACTCGAACACACGAGTAGGAAGTTTCACCGAGATACAAGAATTTTCTGCGTTGTTGGGTTAAAGTGTTTGCACGCTGCATTTGTCGTACGTCACACCGGTGAGTCAGTTCACAGTCGCCGCTGCCGAAGGTCAGCGATCCACAGCGCATGCGCGGCCTCGTTGGGAAGAGGTCGCTCGCTCCTGCATTGTGATGTCTCTTTTGGAACCGACTCGTAAAATATTATCGGGCCCTATATGGTCACATGCCGTGTGCAATGGCTTTCAGGCAAAATTAGTTAATTGGATGTAATCACATTTCTATTGAATTTGGAATCTGTTTCACACAACAGGAAAAATAATAAGAATATTCTTGGGGTAGCTAAAAGAAAGCGATATATATTCAACGTATGTGGCATCTTGTGTCGCGTGGTTCATTTTCCCTATGTCATTCCGGAGACTGTTGGTTTCNNCTGGAGTAAAGTAACATTCAGTTTCCCTGAGATAGAACTTGATTCGCCGTCGGGACAATTGATCGGAATATTCTGCTGCGAAATATGGCTTCTACGACGAAGCTTCTACTAAGCTCTTCAAGTCATCACGCATCTCTCGACTTCACAACGCTCCCTATGTTCCAGTGGTGTAACTTTTTTTCGCCACGTTACCTTGTTGATTCATGTTTCGGGCCAAAAAAGATCAAAGGAGAAATGATAGTTGATTGATACACTCGTAGTTAATACTTGGCCCCAACATGGGATATTTTACCCACTCGCGCACCCTCGAGATACAAGTCTAACGAGAGTGGATCTTTGACGAGCGCTGGCTTCATGTTCCACATGCATCAACTTGAAGTTAAAGAGATCTAGAATGACTGAAGAAAAATCGTCGGCAGCGTACTTCATTTGATGATCAATGTCGTAGATGTTTCGGGCGAAAAATTTAGTTCGTTTTCAGGAAATTTTAGTCACTCCAACCTCTTGTCACTATTCGTGAAGATGAACTGTTTAAAGTGCCTCATGTTATTGACTGTATTTAGCTTATAAAGTTCGTTTTCATACAAAATATTACAAGAATGAAAATTATTATAAATACGTTAGTTTTAATTTTAAACCCCCTGAAATTCTCTTGGCGTATGTGAGAAAACCAAGGCGGTGACTTGCCATAAACGCGAATGGGACGTTGCAAGTAATACGCGCAGAGCCAATACGCGCAGAGCAATAAATGAAAATAAGCGTGAAAATGTGAAAAGTGCTTAATAACTAAAAGAGATCTCGGTGATCGGATGCCGTAAAGCGAAATTGTGTTTGCGAAGAAACTTCATGAACCTGCTGCACTATTGCGACTTACGAGATGCAAATACGTGGAATGGATGAGTGTTTCCATGTCAGAAATAATTTTCAATAAAAATACTCTGAGGGGAAAAGAAACTAAAGATTGAACGTAGTTTGCAACTGAATTTGTATGTTACCTACAGGTGTAACAACTTCGGAATGTTAAAATTGAAGCCCTAAGTATTTTTCTAGAGTAATGTTGTATGCAAGAATTATTTTCTAACCACTGCTAATATTCACTTCTGAATCAGTAAAAATTTGTGATGTGTTAGTCTTGTGTCGATGGAATCTCATTTTTGAGAGTACGGTTTACTGCCCCGAATTAAAAAAATATTTCCAAAACTTACGATGTGTCTTCGTACAGTCGGGTATACTGTTCCTAGTGAAACTTAAATTTTTACTCCAAGTTTATCGCGACTGATTGTGCTGAAGTAGCTAATCGCTTAGAGAAAATGCTGTAAGTATATTTACTCATCCGAAGCCAATTTCATATTTATGAAGGCTTTGCGCCATGTTCTGCTGGTTACAGCATTCGAGAAAAGGATCCTCTCCTATTTATCTCTCGTTGTTTTCAGATGTGTCGAACTCTTAAGTGGGATCTATTAATTATTCTGGAAAATCATTTCACTCTTCTCTCTCTTTTGGGAAGAAGAGACTCCGTGAGAATTTTATTAGGACTCGTACGAGTTCCATTTCGTTGAAACCTTATGTTTATTATCGTGACTTGATTGCTCCATTTCCCTTTAGTTCCTCCGCTCTCTGCTTGATCCCTTTAGAGCTTCACTTGCTTCGCCATTGAATGCTCGTCTCGCAGCCTTCTATTGAGAATTGAAGAAGCTTCGAGCCACCGTGTTGAAATTTTTGGGTTCTTAATTATTTGAACTCTGTGCCGTTATTTTAAACATTCGACCTCTTGCATTCGATTAATTATGCACATCGCTATCATATTCTAAAATTCGGCATAATTAGAAAGCTGGAACAAAAAGTATTTTCGGAGGCACGTATGTTTTTAAAATGTCCTGTAACTCGAGCTTGGAGAAAGCTTTCTTCCCCTGAAATGTGAATAATTTTCCGAAGGCAAATGAAGTTTTCTTTGAAATTCGTCATATGAGGAGGGAGATGCGACTCCCGCGCCGCGTGCTGAGCACAACGTTTGTCCACTGCATTCACAAGCACTATTTCATGAGTGGGAAAACGACTAGAAAAGAAATTAAAATGATCTATAATTGAAATTAGTGGACGTGTATCAATATTTGGTCAAATATGTAAAGAAGTTTAGTAAAATTGAAATTTTTATTCAGTCATTTGAAGAAAATATGTTGGTGGAATGCTTTCTTTTTTTTAAAGAAAAAATAATGGAGTTGAGGAAACATTCATTTCTTTTTTCAGTGAGTTTGAAGCACGCCGTTTAGAACAAAGATGTAAAAGAAATTGATTATCCATTTCCCGCTTGAAGATGTTCCAGTAAGCATGAAGCAACGAGCTTCATTTGAAAGAATTTCTAATTAACATGTTAGACTTTTTTCCAGGACACGTATGGGCACTTGCAATTTTTTCTCATTTTTTTCTTGTTTCCTAACATATTCTCATACGTTTTTATCATTATTGGAGATTTGTTTAAAAAAACACTTCTCTTTCTCCGTACGATTTCGATGATCCGCGAAATTCCTCTAATTTCCTACAGGCTGAAAACCCAAACCGGTTAGAAGAGCAAAAAATTTCACGTTGTTTCTTGAAACCAGAAAAGGAACAAACATATTTCCGTAATCCGTAAAAGTATCACAAAAATCTGAGATCGTGGATATCGTGACCCTTATACTTCTCAAGTCAAAAATTGTAAGACAAGAAAGTGCGTTAAGATACAGTTGGATGTCAAGCGTTAAAGGAAGTATAAAAATTAACTAGGCAAAAATTGTATTTCACTTTTCTCATATTTTATGAATATTTAACTTACCAAATAAATGCATGACAGTGTTTCCATCGTGTAAATAATAATAATAATAATACAGACTTGCAACAGGGATAAGAAATTAAATGATATTAAAACTGTTCAATGATACCAAAGTTCAATTTACAACAATTTTTAGTAAGAAATGAGTATGAATTCAAATCATGCAATTGAACATTGAATTTTCTTTTCTAGGGGATTCAAACTACTTCAGTTCCCTTGAAAATGATTTCTTGTGACAAAATGTCAGCGCCCCCGGCTTCAATATGAAGAACTGAATGTGAATCCGCAATCAATGGCCTTCGCGTCAACGTAGGGGCACCACGAGGGATGGCCATCGAAGCACAAAGTTATTTCGGGCAGTATAAACCTAATAGGTAACATTTAATAATGTTATCTTTTCCGTTTGTATCACAATAATCATTATAACAAATTAATGAAATATGGAGTATTAAGACGTTGCGAATCATTTATTATACAGTTTAAATTGAAACACTGTATTTGAATAACTGTCTCGAGTTCTCTTTGTTGAATATCTTTCTGAATTGTCCGAAAAGGCGAATGAAAGTTCGTTGTTTTCTCCTTCATCAAATTGCTGACACAGTTGGTTTTTATGCTATTACGAAAGAGAATTACTTCAGAAATTTATTAAAAAATAATCCCTTTAGGGACTATGCGAAACAACACCTACAACATTGAGGCGGGTTCTGTCCAATATTAACCCCCAAAGGTTCAAACTTAATTCGACAATTCATAATGATTTTTTTATTTCATTTAATTATAACGCTGAGGAACAATTTTGAATTTTCTTCTGTTGCCTTCATTTTTTATCTGACCATCACAGCTATTATCGCTGATTTTGAAACTGCAATTATTATTTTTTCCTCCGCTCGCCATTGCAATGGACAAAAGACGCGAAACCAAGCTTTCCCCGTAATTCCAGTGAAACGAAATATATATTAAACAAAATTCTTGCATAATTATTGCATGTAATTTTATCAGAGGTTTCTCTTTTTTAATTAAGGAGAAATGAGAAGAGGTTAAGCGAAGAAGCTATGTTCAAATACGGGACATATTCAACAAAATAGTTGTCTCAAGTTTCGTACTTAGTGTGAGCCTCGCATTACCGCTTACGATTCCTACTCCTTGGAAGATATATATGCGAAAAACGCATATATGGGAGAAACGCACATACGGGATATGCGAAAAACGCATACATGGAAAAAACGCATATATGGTAATAACCCACATATGGGATATGCGAAAAACGCACATATGGCTTATGCGGAAAACGCATATATGGGAAAAACGCACATATGAGTTATGCGAAAAACACATCTATGGGAGAAACGCACATATGAGTTATGCGAAAAACGCATCTATGGGAGAAACGCACATATGGGTTATGCGAAAAACATCTATGAAAAAACGCACATATGGGTTATGCGAAAAACGCATCTACGAAAAAACGCACATATGGGATATGCGAAAAACGCATATATGGGAAAAACGCATATATGGTCTATGCAAAAAACGCATATATGGGAAAAACGCATATATGGTCTATGCAAAAAACGCATATATGGGAAAAACGCACATATGGTCTATGCGAAAAACGCATATATGGAAAAAACGCACATATGGGTTATGCGAAAAACGCATCTATGGGACAAACGCACTTATGGGTTATGCGAAAAACGCATCTATTAAAAAAACGCACATATGGGATATGCGAAAAACGTACATATGGGATATGCGAAAAACACACATGGGAAAAATTGGATACTCCAAAAACGCTTATATGGGATAAGCGAAAAACGCACTTATATCTGAAAAACGCACATATGGGATTTGCGAAAAGTTCATATATGGGAAAAATTAGATACTCCAAAAACGCTTATATGGGATAAGCGAAAAACGCACTTATATCTGAAAAACGCACATATGGGATTTGCGAAAAATTCATATATGGGAAAAATTAGATACTCCAAAAACGCTCATATGGGATATGCGAAAAACGCACATATGGCTTATGCGTAAAACGCATATATGGGAAAAACGCACTTATGGGTTATGCGAAAAACGCATCTATGAAAAAAACGCACATATGGGATATGCGAAAAACGCATATATGGGAAAAACGCACATATGAAATATGCGAAAAACGCTTATATGAAAAAAACGCACATATGGGATATGCGAAATACGCATATATGAGAAAAACGCACATATGGGATATGCGAAGAACGCATATATATGAAAAATGCGTATATGAAAAAAACGCTTGAAAGAAACGTAATCGGATTGCTGGTATGAAATGCACATTTTACCATAAGTCCAATAATTAGGTGACGAGAAGAAGTAAATCAAGTAAAAAATAAGCTTTTCTCTATATCAATGCTTTTTTCTTTTTCTTTGTTAGTTTTCGCCTATATCTTGAAACAATACATTTTAGAACGCAACATACACTACACTACATATCCAACAAATTATGTTCTCCATCATTTTGTCGCCAGACAAAGGGAGACGACTGAAGAATGCTATAATAATGTTACAAATTGTAGAATGGATGTAAAATTATTTCTGTTAATTGTAAAAATTTGAACCTATAGTATTTTTATTCCCCTCACTTCTTTTTTTTGCTGGTAAATTTTTAAAATAAAAATTGTAGAACTGCTGTTAAAATAAAAAGATTTCACGTACCTGTTAAGTTAATGTATTAAAGATAACTGTTTATTAAGCAATTCTTCCACACACTACGGATTTCCTTCCAAATGAAGAAATCTTTCTCCTATAATGAATCTAATTAATTGAGCTGATAACTACAATATGAAGGTATCTGATTCATCAGGTGAGCTACCTCCATAAAAGAATATAGCAATGGCTGCTACCCTAATTACGAAAATACAATAATTACGAAAGTGACCCCTACTCTTATCAAAGCTACACTGCCACATAACAGTCGAGACTCGACGTCGAAGCAACCGCTCCGTACTACGAGACTTTTATCGTCTTCCCACTTCACCAATTTATATCTCTTGATTTGATTTGATTTGATTTGAAAGCACTGATTCTTTAAATTATCAAATTAATGTAACACTTGTTTCAGTACCAAAACAATGAAAACAATTTACAATTTAGGTCTCAAAAGCGTGAGAATGATTTTAATTACAATGCTACAGATATTCGTATTTTTATTGTAACAAGTTTCAGCGTCGGTTTATATTGACAAGAAGTCTCGGTAGAAGGGTAGTCATTATTCACGATTATCTTAAGTGAGTGGAAAGTAGACAACAAAAATAGGCAAATTTCTCGATTTCTTTTTACTGCCTACCAGTGCACCATCGTTGCTAATACTTTGACTGGACATATCAATAGACAATATGTTTAGAACAAATAAACCAGGACAACTTTCATCCTGCGCTTGTTGAAAGTTTCCTTGTCACAGTACGCCTGAGACTGTTTTAGAAGATGGAATCAATTCTTCCAGTAAATTAATGCATCATTTTTCATCTTACAACAAAACACGTTTCATTTCAATGAACCAATGACTTAAAGAAAATTGATTTTAATTACTAAATAATTGTTTATACTACTCGTCACAATCTGACCTGAAAATGATTCTAGTCGTAATACTATGTAGTATTTACATTCAAAAAACTATTAAATTGATGGAATTTTTGTTGAAATGGTTATTTGCTTAATGGTAGAACAAAATTATTTGCTTCTTTTAATGATTGGAACCGCCAGGTTCTATCGTACAATTCTCTTTTTAATGACGTAGCATCGCAGGCAAATTTAAACAAAACTACCCGAGAAATGCATTTTACAAGATTAAAAAAATTAAATTTATCTCTTCTCATTCTTTATTTAAAATTTTATTCATAACTTTTGTTTCTTTATTCCTACAGGTCACTTAATATTAATTCATGAATAATTACGAAAAATCCATTCCCAGATTCGTGGTTCATTTTTCGTATCAGTGTTCAAGATGTTTCTATTGACATAATCATTAAGAATTTTTTTAAAAATTGATTCATAACTTGAATTGCACTCGATTATCTCATGAAAACAAGAGCGAAAATCTAGTCAAATTAGTAAGCAGACAATTTGTAAAGTAGCACGCCCGATTATTTCCTTGTCCAATATCGCTTGTGATGCCAAGAACAACATGTCATGCAGGTCAAGATTAATTTCCTTTACGTATCGATAAAACCTAATCCCAAACAACCTATGAGGTGGGTGAATGTTTTCAGTTTCTACTGAGAAAGAATCCATAAAGATTATAATAACAATAATAATAATGAAAATGGTAATGAAAATAACAATAAAATTATAATAAAAAGAATAAAGATTGGTGATACTATAAGACGATAGTTTTATTTTTTATATACCAATATATATGCTACCAACTATCCATTATTAATAAATGTGTGAACTGCACTTACAACCTGTTTTCTTTTTAAAATACTATTTTATGTGTGGAGTATTTAAATTAGATTTCATAGTGATTCGAGTGTTTCTATAAATTATTGTAATTCACTTAGTTGTGCGTTAATTTCTTTATTTATTGTTATCACATCCGTGTTCTTTATGGAAAATCATTTTGTAGTGAAACAATTTATTTAATTTATATGATTTATTTTTTGTTATAGAAATGGTTGAAAGTTGCGTTAATCGCGTTAGCGATTTTTCGAGAAGAAATCACGTAAACTGAAGCGGAGCAGTAAAAATAAAAAACATCTAAAAATAACTCGACCAAACAATTATCAGTCGGAAATACAAAGAAATTACTTAGCTATTAGTCATTGCCCTCAACCTTTACATCCTTACAAACAGATCGTACAAGAGTCATGGATTTCATCAAACATGAATATCTACCCTCAAATCACCGAATAAAAATCATTTGGTATTTAATTAACGGACGGCTATAACGATATGATTTGAATCATTTTTTCAGCACTATAAAGACAATTTTATGTAGACAGCTTTTTATGACAAATTTGTATTTAGTTTATAAAGTAAACTCCGAATAATAAAATAAGTTCGTTTTACATTATTTCCTGAATGAGTTTCCTCACGATCTTAGTGAAACACAACGGAAGAAAAATAATGAAGACGTATCAGTCTTTCTGAGTGTTAGCGAGACTTCAGATATAAAGAAACAATTGAATCTCGATCATATTATTCATCCGTGGAAAACAAATGAGGGCAAACGCAAAATGAATACATTAATGAATATATCGTAATCTTGAAACCACCAAAAAAATCTCAAAATGTCACGATGGCGAAAAAAATTGACACATGCACTTCTCAAAAGTAAACTTACATCCACAAAATTACTATCATTATATGAACCAGTTGAATTTAGCTCATAAAAACTAACGCAAAAATTCTCAACGACATTAACCTTCAGATTACACTAAACCGAAATAATTCCATCCAATTATATTCAATTGAGTAAAATAATGTCCATAAAATAAATTTAATAACAAAATCAGAAACCATTCAATATAGAATTGATGTACGTACCACGATGATGCTAAATTTCTCTTAGCGATTTTAAAAAGATTTTAAAACACGGGTACCAATGTGGGAAAAATACTCCCCTAGTGAGACACCCCTAGCGCCGGAATAAGGTGATATCGGGAGAGGAAGACATTAAAATAATTGGAAAACATCTCATTTTGGTGTTACACTCTTAGATTTCCGGATGAGTGAGATAAATAGAATCATTACAAATGACTTAGATCCACGATAAACACCCATGGAATTAATACATCACTAAAAACGCTACACAACAGCCTCCAAGGCATGACCAAGTATTCAAACGACAACGGGCTATATTACTGAAATAAAAACATGAAACATACTTTTTAAAAAACGCACAAACCTAGATCAGAACCAAGGAGTAAGAATAACTTCACTGTACTTCGGAATTCCACAGAATACTATGTTAGCCGGGGCTAAGCACATTGAGACGCAGTCGCTTGCAGCGTAGCAGCAGCAGTTTGATGTGGCTTTGTGCTATAGAGGGCACCAGTGTGAGTTGTGCCCCGGGTTAACATTGAGTCCTTGTTCCTCGCGGAAGAAAATGTTTGAATCTTTATCAATATTTTATATTATTCGTAGTAAAGTGGCCTTCCCGTTGAAGGTTGATTATTGGCTGTTGCAAACGCTGTTTGAAACCTCTCTCTTTGTATGTGTTGCAGCCATCGCTGGATGGGCGCGCAACCGCTCCAGAGACTTGCGTCTGTACGTGATGCCAGACAATGCCACCACCCTCCTGCAGCCTGTCTGGTCTTGTGGGGAACGCTCTCCTTATCTGCTCGTGATCGTCTGCTCAGCTCTGGAGCACGCTGGCACACGAGCAGTCATCCGTGACACTTGGGGAAGTGTGCGCGAGGTGACGAATGCATCGGTGCACCTTGCCTTTTTAATTGGTACACCAGCTCCAGCTTCTACGGCTGACCAGCTCCAAGTAAGAACCTTGAATATTCTTTCGATTTCACGTAATTTTGCTTTGTGAATAATTTTTTGTTGTTCGCCGGGGTTTAGATTCTAACAAGCAGTAAAAAAGGAACATTGGATTAGTTGTGTTAAAGTAAATCAATTCCTTCTTATTTGCCGTCATGCTATTTTCCAGCAATTATGATTTTTAACTTCAAAGAAAAAAGTGCCATTGCGTGTTTTCGAAGCGACTTAATCCATGCAGAAACATACATACTCATCATAATTCCCAAGATATGCAGCAATTATTACCTTCTTCTTGTTCGTGTGATGTGGTTTATATTGTTTAAAATGAGCAAAGAAGCAAGAATGCAGTAAAGGAGAAACATGAAATCTTCATAATTCCGTTTGATTTGAGCATTGAACGCACTGGCATCTGAAGGTCTTAGTTGTTTCTTCCGACGACAAAGAATTATCATATAAATTTTGTTGTTCCATGAATTAATACGAATTGAATGTTCCTGTATCCTTTTGTTTGGGGTTATTTGCGTCCAACATTTTAATGGAATAGCGAGGATTGCAATAATTGTTAATCTTTGGGTAAAATATAGTATTGTGTTGTACATACATTTGTTAAATCAGGAGCTTAGCGCTTTTAATAATGGTATAGATTTTTACGTGTGTGTTGTGTCCTATTCCTATCAAGAAATGTTGGAAGACTTATACGAAGAATTACATAAGGTACCAGAGTGATGAAATGTTTATTTTATTTACTTGCTTTTGAAAGGTTCTTGCGACAAAATGATACCGGTCTTTTGTATTTACTTAGAAATTCATGAATTCTTAAGTTCACTTTACTTGGCGTTGCATATTTGTGTAATTGCCAACTTCACCAAGAGTAGATGAGCTATTTGTCTGCACCCGGTAATTGTTCAAATATCCTGCATCCTTGTTGCCCTTTCTTTATCATTACAACCCCGTAGTTAGTCCACACGTTGTGTTGTCCGTGGCGCGTTAGGTCTTCTCTGATAGTTTCGCGTTGCCCCTTAAGTTTCTTTGTGTTACTGAGGTCAGGTTTCACTTTTTCAGAACACAAAAACGTTTTCTTCACAATTCAGACCTTGAGACACCAAACGCTCGGAGATTATTAATTTCTTGAATATTGTTCCAATTCGTCGAAACCATTGTAAATTTTCGATTTTAATGATTTGATTTCTTCGTCTTTTTCCTAAAGTTCTTTTTTTAGTTCATCGATAACACCGACACAGAACTGGATTGATTCTGTGAGCTGTTTTTCTACAACTTTGGCGACCTGGTACGCCAAAGTCTCTGCCAGCGTGGATCGAACTTCAGCGTTTCCTAACGCACTCAGCAGCGCTTGAACTGGATGTTACAGTTCGATGTTGGCGCAGGAATCTTGTTCGAGTTCCTCCTCCTATTTGTGATGACAAATAATCAAAAAATAAGACGACTTGATGAGTATCGAGCATTGTCCACAGGTCGATGATCGATTGTTCTCGACTCGTAATTTATCGATCACTTAACCGCACTCGCCTTAAAACGAACTCCCACAAGCAGTTGAGTAGATCATTTAGTCAGTCATCGATCATTAGGCTCTCCATGGTTCGGTTGTGGTGATATTCATATTACGATAAATCTCTCAAACGTTCTTCCTCTATCACAAATTTTTCTCGTTTGCTCATATAATATTCTTCCCCTCCTTTCTACAGCATGATGCTAGTTAGCCACGCCTTTAACTTACGTCATCATTCCCATTAACCAATCAAAGTTCCGCTATAGAGCCTTACCAGATCTCACATCACCTCTTTTTATTGGTCCGCGACCTCGAGGTCACACTTTCTTTTGACCAATCGTGCTCCGTCCTTCACGTCTATGACGTTTCGTTTGCAATACCTTCTGCCCTGTCATCATTACATCTGTTGAGTATTTCCCGATGATGTGTCAGTGTGTCGAAAAATCCTGGGTGCTGATCTTACGCAGTCTCAGAGTTTCCCCCCCCCCCCATAGGGACGATCAGAGTTCCGCGATGAAACTTTACCTTTTCTATTGTGTAGGAGGCGTCTGGAACTCCGGATATTTTCCAGAAAGCGTCATTTGACGTTCCTCGGTGCTGTCAATTGTCCTCGAGTCCCTAGCTCCTCAGAAGGTTCAAGTGCCCATCCTTCATTTGTCGTTGTTTTAAGCTAAACAGAGTCCATTTTCCCCCTCTCAGTTGACCAAAATTCATACACCCTCGTTTATCTCCAAGTAGTTGTTCATTTCCAAATGGCTCGGCTAAAGAATAATTGTTCATTTAATTTCAGTTCAAAAATGTAGATAACTTAATAAATTATTTAAACAAATTAGTGTTACAATATCTACCTCTTCAACACATTTCAAGTTCCCCCTCAAATATGCACTGACAATTATACATTTTCGTACCTCATGTTGTATTCTGCACGTCACCAAATATTAAGTGCAAAATTTTCGTAACCCCAACACGTCCGTATTATTCATTATCACCATGCAGGCCCAGCCGTTATCTTCCTCTATATTACGTGTCATAATTTTATTATGACATGGTTTCCCGATTGATAGATAACAATCTTGGAAGCAACCTACATCAACCTTTTCCGCCATTAGAAATGCCATTTTTTTCCTTTGGCGCAAATAAAATTCTTTCTAGTTTTTGATGATAAATTCTAATCGATGTGATTAATATTTTTTGTGCCGCCTTATATCCCGGGCAGTTATTATGCCTTAGTTTTTGATAGCTTGGTAGACCTTTCCGTTTACAATTTGCATACACCGCAGGTTTCTATTTATTGGCACATTGGTTGTAGCATTGGTTTTGTCCTAAACTATGTCCGCATGTGTCTGTAATATCCTAACAGTTCTTAGCCACATGATTCAATCTTTGGCACCGGTAGCACAACGAACCGGACTCGTACATTGTGACACACTATAACTTTCTAATCCTTAGTAAATTCTCCCTTTCCGCAACAATACTTTCATGTGTTCCTGCTTCAGAGCAATCAGCCTTCCTACATTCGGCGTTCCTCGTCGCAGCGTAGTTAATACTATTACTTTCTCATATACGTAGAATATAGAAAGTTTTGTAATCGTGAAAAAATTCGAAAGCGAGATTTCGACGGAAATATCCGTTTTCACGATCCCTGATTCGGAAAGAGTGTTTTTGGCATGACGTCCGTCCATCTGTCTGTCTGTCTGAGCATAGCGATTCTCAGTTAATGAAATAATCAATTCAATACGCATTTCATATTTAAGGTACAATTTACTTGTCGATGCACGTGATCTTTTTTTTTACTTTAAACCCAAGGTTACTTTACATGAAGGTGAAAGAACTCTTTTGAATGTTTCTAAAAAAACGCCTGCATCATTTTTGCTTAACTTTTCTGCACGTAAAGTTTAATTAGTTTTCATTACATCTGTATTAGCGGTATTTCGCTTGAAAGTTTGGTATAGACGCAGTGAAATAATTTATGTCTGCTACACTTGGACATTAATAAATTTATTGTCAAAAAACAATACAAACTGCGTATGACCACGTGGAGGAGAATAAACTAATTTACTCTCCGGAAGCATGCGAGGGACCATCCCATCAATTCCGATCAAGGGCCCTAAGGTAGAGGCGGATTCAAAAAAATTTCAGCAAAAGTTCCTAGATAAGATAAAAAG